>JAODPA010001777.1:0-23022 GCA_025585075.1 Nepenthes mirabilis | reverse complement strand
TATATGCATGTATGTATATAAATGTTATGAATTTGGTATATATAAGTCCAATTTTTTCCAAAAAAAAAAAAACAATAGGATGAATAGGTGGGATTTTATAGGATAAAAGGTATTTCCCTAACCAGAAAGGCACAGTTCAGGTTTGTTATCACAAAAATGAAGGGCACGAAAATCTTATATTGTCTTCACATTGCATTAATCATAATGATAGCTTCTCAATGAGACAAACACTAATAAGCTTCATACCATAGAATCTATAGCGTTGAAAACCCGGGTGAGCTCCAAAATGGAGTGTGCAGATTGCTGACGGGACAGAATGCTTTGAAGGTATCTGCAGAGCATCCAGCAAAAACTATATCACCGTAAATAGATATGAGTTGCAGGATTTTAATTGTTTCTGATGTGGGAAACAGTTCAAAACCTCTCAAAATCAAGAACCTTGAGCACCAAATATGCTTGGCGGAGAACAGCCAATGCCAACTGCGCAAATATTTTTCAAGATCAGAATTAGAAATTTTAATATAATAATTATAAAAATATAAAGCAATGAACCATCATTCAGATTTAGTAGTTGGAGAACTGATGAAATAGTCCTATATAAACCTCAAAACTATCAGAAACTCAGACTTTATGTACTTCAGCTTATATCCAAATGAACTAGTGAAAGATAAGGGAGACTTAGCCTCCCAAAAATCCACATTAACCAAATACTTTTGACTAAAAATCAATAAGTTCCACAATATATTGACAAAATATTGGACATATCAGCCGATATTTTAAATATCAATCAAAATATTATTAATACGGTAACATATTTTGATATTATCGAGGTATCAAAGAGGTCTAATAGCAATACATATCAGTCATTATTTTCATCTATTGTCAAGATATAATCCCATGGCATTATAGTTTAGCCGGCTAAAGGGGGCCAAAATCAGAAAAGAAAAAAAAAATGAATTGAATTTTTATGAAGGTGAGGATAACTTGTCCACTTTTAAAGAGATGCTAGAGCAGCCAAAATTAGAGGACACAAAACTGAGAGAGAAAAAAAAAATTATCCTACAAAAACAGCATTCCCATGGATGCTCACAAGAGGGCAGGATATCCTTCTCAAAGTGATATATCTTCCCAGATTTACTTGCATGCTCGATTTTTTATAATTGGCACAACACTTCAGCATGCTAAAGGTCTTAATTGACAGCTTTTGTAGCTATGCCTCCCAAAGAAAAGAGAGAGAATGTAAACAGTCAAATAGACTCAGACAAAGATCATTTCTACCTCAAAAAACAACGTAATCATGTAAGTATAAAAACACATTTGACAAGTTGTGTATGACAAGGAATCCAACCGGTGGTATTACCTGACCAGGGGGGAATAGAAGTGGGGCATCAGTAAGCATGACTTTATCTGCTTCTGAAATTGCTGTTCTATGCAAATCCTGCAAATAAATGGAGCACATCACACATAAACACACCACCAATGAAGAATAATAGCAAACTGAACCAAATAAAAACCGGATTCCGACAGAATTCTCAAAAAATCAGGCGTCGTGGAACACAACACCATAGAGCTTCATGACAGTTGGACATATAAATAACTGACAACCCAAATTCCAATAGTTAGGTCACCAGAATTCCATTAAAACACCTATAGTTTCAAAATTAATCCGGTGTCAATCAACCTGATAATGGATGCCGAAGGTACACCTTATATGGATCATATATCCATAAAGACAACATGCATTTCCATTGAAATTTGAAGTTGTCAGTCTTGGACCTATCAACTTTTTGACACCTATCATAAATATAATTTCTTTAGTGATGAGGTCTTCCCTCCGCCACCATCACCTAGTATGAGAGATCGAAGCAAACCCTATATATCATTAACCTTGGATCCCCTGCAATCAGCCAAGTTAATTGGTACTATTTGCCATTACCTGGGGAGAGGAGCATCGTATAATAATTAGAATGCACAAACAAGGCACAAGTCATCTCCTCGATTTCTGTTAACAATTAACAGCAAAAAAATAAAGAAAAAGGAATACAGAATCTCCATCCAATTGCACAACTGTGATCACGAAGCTACCTTCAGCATCTCAGGTGGGGTATCCGTTGCATGGCAGAAATCCTATAAAACAAGTATCCAGTATCAGGATACCACCTTTTAACCAAGATATCATTGACAATCGTGGATGGTAACTTTATCTACCTCCATATCATGAATAAAACCTTCAACTGCTCGATATGGTGTATAAACAATGAGATCAAATCCAAGACTCTGCAAAAGTAGATTAATGAACAAAACATATGTAAGGCAGAAGCAAAGAGAAACAGGGAAAGGACAATAACATATGGGGAATACTTATACCTGAAGAACTAGCATCTCATTATTGAGTATCATTTGATGATCCTGTTGAATCCCCTTACCAAGCTCCTCGGCAGAAACATGATTCTCCTCTATCTTACAAGCTGCATAGACGCAGGTCAACCTGCACAGATGGGAAAGCAGGCATGGTTTTAAAATGCAGATACAGATGAAAAAAGCATGCCTGCTAAGGCAGATAGCATCGCAGAAAGAAATTCACGTCAAGTAATCGTGGCTTCCAACTGTAATCTAATATTTCAAAAATTTCTAACAATTCAATTTCTTAGCATCATACGAAATGTAAGGAGACACATTTCTTACATTATGTTTTTCGGGTGGTGTTCCATAACTGACCAGTGCAGATAAAACCTCTTAAAGTATGTAATAGCTGTAGCCTGAAAATGTAAAAACCCAGTTCAGAATAGAGAAGAATGATCCCATACAATTGACTTTTTAAGTCCTTCCAAAACATTTGCATACCTGAATCTTATGAGGAAATACAAAAGCTCTACATACTTCTTGAATCTTATTTTCATAAAATACACGCATCCCTTGTTCTTCTTCAAGATTCAATGGTTTAGAACGTGAGTGCTTATCAGCTGACTTGAGAGGAAAAAAGAATATCATAAACAAGCTACAATCATCAACTAAAATCAAAAGGTTTAGCCAAACAAACTTAAAGATGCAATTCTGGTCAAAATTAAATACCATTATCTTCTACATCAATTTGAGATTTAGAATGTGAGAACAGCCCATCAGCATCTACCTCCAAACGCGTTGTTCCATGCTTCAGAGCACACAAAAATATTGGCTAAAATAAATAAAAAAGGCCATACGCTAATTTGTAGGAGTAAACAACAAGCACATAATTGCAGCAAGCTAGTATCGTTCACGATACCCTGATGCAGCAAAAGAAGAAATAGCAAAATGTCTGATTCATGCCTCTATAAGCTAGATATGTCCACAGCTTGACGACAAATGCAGACAAACAGAAACTTCTCAAACTGGAAATGCAAAGCATGAGATAGTTAGCTATTACCAAAAGTTAGTAGGAAGCAGAGCTGAAGGCTAAACTAAATGTTATAAGAAAGTTTTGGACAAGAGATCTAAACTACTAGTAGACTGAACAGAATGAGAGCTTCATTAGTTAATGGAATAAGGATTCAAGGAAGCTCTTTTATCTTTATTTCATGAGAAAGCCGTAAACCTAGATGAATAAACTAACCTTTTCAAGAAAAGGCATGAAGCATTTTGGGTGGAGAAGTGACTAAAACGGTGGCAGAATTTTTCATAACAGGCAAAATATAAAACCAAGTAAATGCTACTTTTATCACCTTGTTTCCTAAGGTAGAAAATCTTCAGATACTGAGAACATCAAATCCATTGTATTATGTAATGTTCCCAGGAGAAACATTCAAAAAAGTTCTCAAAAACATATTGCAACAAAGTTCTGGTGAAAATAATTGTAAGCATTTTGGAATGGTAGGAGGAGTATCTTTGGAAATGTCCTACTTAGCAACACACAGAAACTACAGTAGGAGGAATTTCTCCATGCTTATGCTAATTGCTAAAGGTGGTTGTTAGGAATAATGTAACCCAGAATGAGGTATTCCGGTTCTTGGTATAAATTCAAGGAGGCGGAATGCCAATTAGAAAAGAATTACCTAAAGAAATATGTCATCATCCTCTAAAGCATAGAAGTTACCCATCCAGTACCAAAGTATGGATCACATTTCAGGAGTTAATAGGGATCACATAGCTGTGATGGGAAAGCATAATTTCAATTGTTTGAAAATCTATCAATGAAGTTTTATGGGGGTTGGTTGTTCTGATCTATTTGTGAAGTTGAGAATGACATATGTCGCCTCCTCAAAGTTTCTCATAGTTACAATGGCTCTTTACAAGGCTACTACAGTGACGGTAAATGAGCCCGACAAAAGATCCAATTTCTCCATAGATTCTTCTAGAAAACTAAAAACAGAATAAAATAACAATACTAGTGCTGTTATCAAAAGGGAAGGAATATAAGATGTCACCCCTGGACTAGTTAGAACAGTCAAAAGAATTTGTCAATAACTTCCTGACTATATTACCTGACAACAAGTGTTAGATCCTGTAAATGGTTGATCTAAGTTTACCTTACAGGCTAATCTCTGTAAGTCGCTTATAGAACACTACAATAGCACCTTCCTTTAGCACTAATCCCTTGAGTGTCGTGCACCCTTTAAGGTTATACAAATGAGACAAAAGAACCAAATGAGAAGAAAGAGAGAGAGAACCTTATAAGGTTATACAACTAGCTTATTGTTAAAGAATATAATATTTCTACATATATTTAGATTATTTCTCTATTCTCTAAAGATTATAACTAGATACTTAGAATAATATATGTGTTAGTAATGGGTAAAAAAATCTTTGCGTGTTTTCCTTATTTAGATTCATGTAGTCTATAACTTTATACCTTGTACTTAGTCAATGACTAATTAGTTTAATTCAATACAATTGACTTTATTCTTACCATGGCATAAAACCTTCTTCTGTTTGATCCATCATGTACAAAAGCCCTCCATTGCCGCTAGCAGCTAGCCTTTTGGTGCTGCCGCCAAATCTCACAAGAATTTTCTTCTTCATTCTGTGAACTCTGTTTCTAATAACTACAAGTAGTTTTTTATTATCCTGTGAACTTCTCATTGCGTACAATGAGCGAGTGTTGAATAATACGCATAATAGTTATAAATAGTGAAAAAAGGTCATTTGGGCCACTTTCTTTAGCATGCACCTAGAGTAAAATGACCGCAACCACAATATTATAATTAAAAGCTTCCGGAAACGTAAATGGTGCATAATCTTGTTGACTAACAAAAACCTCAAGAACCAACAAGTTTGCGAGGAAAACCGTTTGTGCTTCTCAAACTAGTAAAATACAAAATTCCCTACAAAGTCAGCTTACAATACAATAGGTAAAGATTCACTAGCCCTCCCATCCAATGCTCTTTGGCACATAACTCCTATCAAAGAGTTCACTCTATAGATCTAGCTCCTTCTGGACTTCTGAAATTTTCCTTCACTGACTCAAAATTTCATTTGAAAACATCTCAATTTTAAGTAAGAGCCACACATTGAAAATCTATAAGATTGCAAACCAAGTAATGTATTTAACAGGTTGTATGAGAGATTTTTGAAAGTTTTCGCGAATGCTTTATCAAATAGAAATAAGAAAATCTCTCAATAGATTGGTAACACTCCAAAGGTAATGCACTCAACGAGCATTGAATAACTGGGTCACACCTCGAAGAAGTTAAGTGGTTGTAAATAGATAAAGTACTCAGTCACAGCATTATCAAAGATGTGGGTAATGCATATTGGTTAACCACCGGTCAGTCAAAGTAAAGGAAATGCATAGTGGAAAATAGTTGTTTTATAGTAGGCATAGTTAACTGCTAGTCAGTCAGAATATTTGCAGCAATATGTAAAGTGAAAAACAATCATTTTTCACTTGAACCAAATTTTGAGCGCATCTCAAATAACGTTTTCTTACAAAATTTTGATAGTTGAGACAAATTTGAGCCAACTTTGAGCAAACACCAGACAATTAAGATCTGACTCTAACTATAACCCTTTGTCACAGAGTTCACCAACATAATAGTTTTAACAAACAGTGCTATGATCAATGCGCCTCAATTGTGCCCAATAACAGTGTGTGAGCACGTTGCTACTTTCTATTCTGTGCTGCTTCCCTGTTGCATGAATTTTGCAATTGCAGTCCCACTTGACACATGAATGATGCATTAGACAAAGGTCCTTACCAACACTAAACAGCAATAATAAAACCAGTCTCAAGTCCCACTACGCAGGATCATTTATACGAGTCATCATCTGCTATTTCACCTGATTTAGGGAAACTCAAGTGAGATTACAAGCAATTTCAAATCCTGATTTATTAATTTGTCAAAGGTTTTGTTCCCCCTAAGCCTAGCTCTCCCTACATGATCACAACCAAAACACCCACTGTGCATCATCTAGACTCCATTTTAAAGCACAGAACCACTTTACACCCCCTGGACTGTCTTTTCTTCTCTAGGTTACTCCTAACTCCGCTTGTAATGAAATCTTTCCACACAGTAGATCCCAGGCCTGGGTAGAAAAGGAGAGTTGCGATGTTGACTCAGGCAGATAACATCCCATGTAATTTTTTGTGATATCTTTCATCAAGTGAGATAAAATAAGACAAACACACTGTTACCAACTACTCCATTAAGAATAATCAAAATTGGAGCAACAAATTTAACCTCATATCAGAGCATCAGAATCTGTTTGGTTCCCGCATTGTGTAAAGAAAAATGAGAGGAAACAAAAAGAAAAAGGACATTAACAACGGACCTTCTCGAGTGTTTGAATAGCTCTTTGATTGGCAGTTCTGTATTTTTCAATCTATTTCCATACGCAAAATACACAGAACCACAGATTTAATTAGTGATAGATGATAGAAGTTCCTCAGGTTCAACAATTAAGAACAACTGAGATTTTAATTATTTTAAATGATTAAATGAAATTGAGAAACAGACAAAGAGATATTACGAGATCTTGTTGTGTAAAGATCCACTTAGCTCTGTGAGTCGACGTTTGAAAATCAGCCATCTTTTTCTTACGCGTAAAACCTAGCACTGTTCCCTCTGCAAAATCCTTCTCTTTTGAACTGCCCGTTTGTCGCCGGCCGGCGTAACCGGAAGAAATGGCTGTTGGGCTCACGAAGACCGACGACGGAGCTAAAGCCCAACCACGTTACGGAAAAAATTACCATAATTTTATATTTTTTTAAAAATAAGTTTAAATTTTATCTATTATGATGGGTCCGGTACCAAGGCTAGCCCAAGGTCCAAAATGTAATAGGTGGGCAGCCCATCATAGGTATATCTAAGCCCAACGCAAGTCCCAAGAAGGCCCAAACAACGTGGCCCAATAGCTTAAGCCTAACAAATTTTCTTTAACCAAAAGTTCCACATTGCGTTGACAAGGAGAGGCTACCTTGGGGATCACTTTATAAAAGGCCATTGCCACAGTAGACTCAGGGGGGGTAGAAAACGGGCTGAAAACGGCTAAAAGAGATGCGCAATAGCCGCTAATCACTCTCCCATGAGTGCAGGCTGTCCTCCATTAAGGAGGCCCTTTCTTTGGGAGGAAGTGCACCTCCCATCTAAGGGGTTGCCTAAAAAAGTGATCAGCCCTCCTCCGTATCCTCAGCCCTCATCCGGCCAGGAAGTTCTCAACCTTTTTCCATCTAGGAGACATTCAACTCTCCTCCAGTTAGAAGGCCCTCAGCCCTCTTTCCATGAAGCCCTCAGCCCTCGTCCTTTTAGGAGGCACTCAGCTTTCTTCCAATCAGGAGGCCCTCAGCGCTCCTTCAATCAGGAGGCCCTTAGCCCTCCGTCTAACCAGGAGGCTTAGCCCTCTGTTCAGCCAGGAGGCCCTTAGCCTTCTTCCTTCAATGAGCTCAGTCTTCCATCTAATGACCCACCCCTCAGCCGGGTGCACCCTCGGAGCGTCCACTTAGTGAGCCGCCCCTAAGTCGAGCACACCCTCGGAGCTCAATCCTCTGCCTATTGAGTTGCTCCTCAGCCGGACAGCCCCAGAACTTAGTCCTCTACCTAGTGAACCCCCCCTCAGTCGGACGCACCGTAGGAGCTCAGTCATCCATCAAGTGAACCACCCCTTAATCAAGCGTACCAACAGAGTCTGGTCCTCCAAATACATCCCACTAACACTCCCCTCAACCCGACATCATTGTCTTATCGTCACGTTTGCCTTTAAGCATGTATTCCTCCATTTATTGCGGAAGATATCTGACTTAAGTGCCGGAGTACTTACGGTGGGATAACTTCCCGCCGTCCTTTGACCACTTGTTCATAGTTTGTGGTGTGCAGGTTCTACGTTACCAGCGATGGAGACCAAACCCGATCCAAATTGACCCATAGCGAAATATTTGAAGGCTTTCTAATTCGTACCACAATCAAAAACCCGAGATTCATTGGCACTATCTGTGGGAACGACCAAAAAGCCTTTCCACTTCACAACACGAAATAGACATGGTCTATACCTGTATTCCGGCCAACACATTGGCTGAAGACATTGTTTCCTGTGGCGACGACCCCTCATTGGGTAGCCATGCTAAGGGGAGACCCACACCAAACGTACGGGTGCCCATTGCCAAGCTAGTCACCCTCTTTTGGACCCTTTGTATCAATCTGAAGGCATAACACCGGCGGCTCCGTTTTTTAACTCTAAGGCGGTCGAGGTAGATCAACATCCCGAGTATGAGCAATTGCATCAATCGGAGGCGAAGTCCCCCGAGGCGACGATCCCTCACTAGGTAGCCATGTGGACGGACGTCGATCCCGAGCGTGCAAGCACTTGCTGTCCAACCAGGTGCTCTGGACCTGTTGTTCCCAGGCCAATTGTGCTCGTAAGAAGATGTAACGCTAGGGGCTTCAACGTTCAGCTTCATGGCGATCAAAGAGAGTCAGAATCCTCAGGGGATCAACTGGCCTGACAACCTTAGGACCCAAATGACCCTCAACGCTTACCTCTTCAGACTGACAGCCTCAATATCAGGAGGATCCGAGCGACGAGACCAACTAGCGAAGAGATTGATCCAGTCTTAGGGAGCCAGGCCAAAGCCTGGAGCAACAACGCCTTGCCGTTTCTAAGACGATCAGCATCCTCTCCAAGCGCGGGGAGGTCTCACAAAGAGTCAGTGATTCAGAGCCTAGCTAGTTCAATGCTGCTCCTTCCAGTCTGAGCCACGTCCGACGCCAGGGACCGGCCAACGTTCCGGTTGCATCAAGCGCGACCCTGTTCGGCAACCAGATCCAGCCCACAGCAGTTTAGTTCGGCGACTCGACCTAATTAGGCAACGACTCAATTTGGCGCCCACTTTTGGACCTCTCATAGACGTTATGCTAGGGGCTTCGCCCCCAACTCCTAAACTAGTAAAGTGAACAAACATCTATGGAAGATCTAAAAACCTAACGACCTAGTGGCCTGGGCGGTTATGAGTGGCAGGACTTAGCAGAGGCCAGAAGGCCAGACGAGCCATAGAGCGTAGATGAAGGCCCAAAGCGATATGATCCATGCCGCTCAAAGTGTCACTAGGAGGTACCGGCTTCGAACCCTATTGGCCTAGTGCGGTGAACTCGATATCTTAGAGATTAGGGGCCGCGGATATGAGACCACCGGCTCAAGCGGTCGTCACCCTGTTCATGGGCTGTTGTCGGCCTCGATGATCCTCGCGAGAAGGGTGCACCAATCAGCAGGCCGATCCCACTGCAATGTCTTTCATCAGCCCATTATATAGCGGCAAAACCCCATAAATGTTATGGCAATCCTCGCAATAGGGGCTCGACATACTCAGCACGCCACCCGTCGCGTCATAGGAAACATCATCCAGCCAAGCGCTGCACCGGTCCAAGTTTCCCGAGGCGATATCACCCGATAACGGGACCC
This sequence comes from Nepenthes mirabilis, assembly GCA_025585075.1. NCBI lineage: Eukaryota > Viridiplantae > Streptophyta > Magnoliopsida > Caryophyllales > Nepenthaceae > Nepenthes > Nepenthes mirabilis. Next base: position 13,158 of record JAODPA010001777.1, on the reverse strand, counting down.
GAACCACTGCCCGGTAGGCCACCTAGCGCGGCAGCAGTGCGCTGCCCAGCCAATCCAAGGCAAGAGACTAGATCCCGCGGAGCATAGGGGCCATAGGCCAAGGCACTTGACAAAGCGCCCTGACGACCTTCCGAAGCGGTACACGCAAACCATGCACTCGGAGCAGTAGACAGATCCTTAGGGCATAGCACATTGTTCGCCGCCGAACACCTACAATGATTCCACATCGAATCCAGGTAAGTTTTGCATGCATCATACTGCCTGCTTAAGTCACGTTTCCGTTAAAAGAATAGTAATATTATCGACTCATATGAATGATTACATAACATTGCATACAATTATGCCACCCAGATTACCCCTAAGTCGGGTGAATACTCAATCACCCGTTACCAAACCTCAATCCTGTACCGAGCGGCCCATACGCGGTCATATTTGAATCCCAGTCCCGTATCGAGCGGCCCATACACAGCCGTATTTGAACCATGATCCCATACCGAGCGGCCCATACGAGATTGTATTTGAACCTCTGTCCTATACCGAGCGGCCCATACGCGGTCGTACTTAAACTTTGGTCCCACACCGAGCGGCTCATGTGGTCAAACTATCAAGCCCGGGGTCTCCGGAAGTTTCCCAACGAAACGGCCATCAAAACCTTAGGGGGCCTAAACGGCAAGCGTGCGGATACCTTCTCCAACAAAAGAGAGCACCCTTAGTCAACGGCGGTCAATGGGCTAGGACCATGCTCACGAAATCGACGACGCCCCAAGAAGGGTTGAGCATTGAGCCGCCATCGTGCAATGGCCTAAGACTCGGAGTTTGGCTGTTGTGGCCTCAAAACCCCGTTGGCCCTCAAGAGACTCCACCAGGCGTGTGACGACGTCCAATTCACTGGATATAACATCCCACTACGCGTGAGATGCGACAATATCCTCAACCGAAGGACGAGTACAGCGCAAGAAGTCTGTGGGTGTGAGCCTTAGCGACGATAGCGAAACAGCTTAGCCAACACAACGAGAAGATCTATATCATTCCATTAAAAAAAAAAGCAGTAGAGCTGCTAGCCTGTCCCAGTTGCGTAAGGATGGTCACTCAACTAAAGAAGATAGAAAATGTGCCACCGAGACCCTTTCTCAAGCAAGCGCCATGGAAGGTGCCTCATTGGTCCTCACAGGTCTGACGATCCTTTCAGCCCCAAAAGGCCTCCGACTTTGGGAAACGAAGTGGGATCCTGTGACAATCCAAGTAAAACTCAACTGAGCCCAATGACAGCAGCATCCATGTTTTGCCAGAAACAGGTTCTCTCTATGCTGCGACCTTCTGACAAGAGCAAGCATAGCTAGGGGTGAACTTTCGCAGCGATAGCCATAACAGTGCTCGCTTAGCTTTCCATCCTTCTCATCGCTCACACCCAAAGCATATCCTCACAGCCAAATGATCCAGAATAGAGCTTGCGTTCTCTCCTCGGTGGGCTCTTGGATCTCACCTAAGGCACAAACGACTTGCAGTCGAGGCAAGCATCCAACACTAGACCATTTGGTGCCTCAACGAGGGAGAAGACAACACTCCATTGGCGAGAAGGAAAATACCGGGTAAAGGAGCCTAGCATGAGCAATGGAAGGGTCAGCAACACTAATCAAAGTGATCCGATTAACTTCTCAAGACACACATCTATAGGCACCTCGCGGCTTCAAAAGATACAAGATGCTATCCACCGCAGCGGCCCAATTGGATGATCATCCTAAGGATGAGGGCCCCCAAAGAGCGTGCCATAAGCTCTCGACCTCCTCTGACTCGAAAACCTATCCGGTCAAATCAACGAAGTGTTCAGGCATCCCTAGAATCCAAAAGGCCAATAGAGAAGCTCCAAGTTGCTGGAGTAGCCTGAGAGACTACCCACCAGTAGAGGCAGATCGGGGCGACCCCACCTAAGCAGCATATGGCCCTTATCTCTCTGTTGAGTTAGGCGCACGTGTTCAGTAGATCAGTGGGTCGCCGCCAGCTCTCCCGAAGCTCGTCCTCAAGCGACGAGATCCGATACACAGCCCAAGCATTAGCCTTTGAGAGCTATTGATATCTCGTTTCGAACTTGGACAGTGCTCGGTCGAGGTAGTTAGCCTGCTCCTGACCCCAAAAGCGCCTCAACAATGACAGAATTAACCCAGCGCCCCACTTCCTCAAAGTTGGCATGCGCCCAAAGGATGCGAGCAGCTTTGCCCTCTAGCAAGTGCAGGTCCTCTTCCAGCAGGCAAGGCGCCCCTAGGCACACCATGTCCCTCGGTGCGGCGATTCCTCTTATCGGAACAAGCACTACCCGACGACGACAAAAGACCATGCTTAGCTGGCCAGCAAGTGAGCCTTGGGCCACTACCTTCCCCCAATTGGAGCGAGTGTAGCCGAGCAGGCACGTCCTTCTAAGCTTGGCAACCGTAGTAATAGGGTGCCGGGAGGAACATCTAAATCGACAGACGTTCCTTAGGCAAAGTTAAATCTTCAACGCTTTGTCCCTCCGGCACGCTTATTCTAAAGATCAAGAAGACACTGCTCGGCCTCTTGGGACTCGTCCTCGTGGCAAGGCGATTCGTTCTTGAGCCCGATGCTCTCCCTCTAAGAGCTCTTGGATTTTGCCCAACACGTGGACTGCTCCCGGTCAACGCCAGCGGCCCACTCCAACACTGGTGTCTGTAGAGGGCTCATCGCCCACAATCCATCCAAATGAATCGCTCACACCCGGGCCGATCCACGAAGGCTGACCCATCACGGACCTCCTTGACGACTCGCCAACAATCATGCGACCATGCAACGGGATACCACCTTCCTTCGAACAGCCGCTCTCTCACGAGCACATCCATCTCAAGTCACCCCCGGATCAAACGAGTCAGTAGGACCGAAATCTGCATGACGATCAGGAAAGGAGCACAAGGACCAACATAGCAACGTTCCATCATTGCATGCCGGGGGTTAAAATTTTGAATAATCTGGCATGGGAGTTAGTGATGTGTTCGGCACCGAGGCTAGCTCAAGGTTCGAATTGTAATAGGTGGGCAGCCCATTATAGATGTATCTAAGCCTAATGCAAGTCCTAAGGAGGCCCAAGCAGCGCGGCCCAATAGCTCAAGCCTTATAAATTTTCTTAGGCAAAAGTCCTACATTGCCTAGGCAAGGAGAGGCCACATTGGGGATCACCATATATGAAAAGCCATTGCCATAGTAGACTCGGGGGGGGGGGGGGGGGAGAAAACGAGTCGAAAATGACTAGAAAATGTGCACAATAGCCGCTAGCTACTCTCCCATGAGTGCAAGCTGTCCTCCGTCAAGGAGGCCTCCCGGAGGGAGGCCAACGCACCTCACACCTAAGGGGTCGCCCAGCCAAGAGATCAATCCTCCTCCAGCACCTTCCAAGAGGTCTCTCAACCCTCCTCCGGCCAGGAGGCACTTAGCCCTACGTCTAATCAGAAGGCCCTCAGCCCTCCTCCGACCAGGAGGCACTCAGCCCTACATCTAGCCAGGAGGCCCTCAACCATCCTCCTTTAAGGAGCATAGTCATTTATCTAGTAAGCCGTCCCTTAGTTGGACACACCCTTGAAACTCAATCCTCTGCCTAGTGAGTCGCCCCTCAGTCGGACATACCCTCGAAGTTTAGTTCTCTGCCAGGTGAGCCGCCCATTAGCCTGGCACACCCACGGAGCCAGATCCTCCAAATACATCCCACTAACAATCTCCTCAACCCAACATCTTTGTCTTATCATCACGTTTACCCTTAAGCGTGTAGTCCTTAATTTATTGCAGAAGATATATGACTTGAACGTTAGAATACTTACGGTGGGGTGGGATAACCTCTCACCGTCCTTTGACATCTTATTTGTAGTTTGTGGTGTGCAGATCCCAGGTTATTAGCGACGAAAATCGGACCTAATCCAAATCGACCCGTAGCAAAAGATTAGAAGGCTTTCTAATTTGTACCGCAACCTAAAATCTGGGACGCATCATATTAGATTTTTTTATTTAACAAATGACATAAAGATATACTAAATATAATATATATTAATAAAGAAATGCACCCATTCTAATTTCATCGATCAATACTTGAATTTAATTACTAAAGGGGGCTCAAATTTGTTCAAGACAGTGAAAAGGATAATAAAAAGGCAATATGATTTAAGACAATAGTATAAAATTCATGAAAATGTTTTTGAACGACGACATGGTAATATATCATCATGGAAGATATAAGATTTGAAACACTGAGGCATAAAGTTTCCATCATGTGCCTGATCTAGATAAAAATTTAGTCCAACGTGTACAATAAACAGTTTTTACAACTCAAATTCATAACAAATAGATCATAAGATAACAATTCTACTCTATGCTAAGGTTATTTTTAATGATACTAAAAAGGAAGAAGTATTAAAATCTTTGTTTTCACTAAATTCATGGATAATCAAGATCTGTCCTCTGAGACAGCTCCATCTTTGAAGCAATGGCTTAAGGTCAAAGAAGAGTTCTTACAGCACATCTTCAGGATGGCTTGCCCATTGTATCCATCCAACATAGTCAGCCTGCAAATGAGCCAACAGTTCGTGATTGGTTTACTGGTTTGAAGACTCGTATCACTGAAAAAATTGTTCCAGCATGCCAGCTTGCTAGTCTGCAAAAACCACCCACATTGAGCCTAATTCAAAAGGTTGTTAAATAAAAAAGAAGATTAAGCCTGATTTGTTTAGTCTCATGAACTCGATTAAACTCATTGTGAATATGTAAATGGATTTGTGAACAAACTCATTGGTCAAGAAGTTGTCCAGTCATCTCAGTGAGGAATTTCACTATGCCACTGCTGACCTCACACTGAATACTGCTTTAGTAAAACCAATAGGAAAATCAGTCCCAAGGTATGATCTAGATGGATTGAAGTGCTTGTCAGGGAGCTTCACAGGGAATCGTAACAACCTTAGCTCAAAATATTCTTGTCAACCAGGATTCAAGGGGAAGATCGTCGCGAGGAAATCTGATTCCATAGTCCAAGCTAAGGGAGACCCTATATTCACTTCATGATAGCCTTAGCTCGACATTGTCAAGCCGTACAATCGATCCAAATGGATTTTAAACTAACATTCTATCCTGTATGTCTTCAATATAAGGTTTACACTTCAGCTTATGGTAACTAAACTTGGTAACAAAACTCTTTCTCAGCAAGAAGATCATATGCTCTTGAATAGATTCATTTCATGGTTATTAAGAGAGATTTATGGACATACATATGAAGTGGTTGGCAGGCTAGCTTGAAGGCCTGAATTTAGTTTGTTTATAAATTTGGACCGACAAACAGCCAAAGCTCAGATTGTGTCAGCCCATTTAAGCATAAAGAAACCAAGCTTGAACTTGAGTTCGAGCTTAAGGTGTTTATGCATAAATAGATGAAGCCGTGATCTACATGTTCATGAAAAGACCCACACCAAACCTGTTCAAACTTGACTAAGATTCATTCGCAGCTCTAAGCTAAAAGTCTCAAAATTCTGAGAAGAGAATTGTGAGAAATAAGAAGAAAGTGTTTGGATATCAATACAAATATAAAGAATCACATAACTTGGACATGGCCTTCTGATCTGTCATCAATGAGGCTACTACTATTACAACGAAACATAATCGATAAATATTAGTGTTGGACTGACACCCAATATCCATTCTTGAAAAACACTAGATAACTTGGCATCTATTTTCATCAATCAAGCCGCACATAATAGGTGGATCCCCTCAAGAATAAATGAATAAATAGATATCATGGTCACCGGAACTATCTAAAGGTTACTAAAAGGTGTCTTCAGTATTCTTTCCAATTGATAAATACAGAATGTCTTCAAATTACATTCAAAATCCAGCAACAACAAAATTGAGGGAGCACCAGAAGTTCTCTTTTAACTCAAAATCTAGTAAAACCAAATCACTAGAAAGCCAGAATACCTGCATTTCGTTTGACCACGTCGTCCTTGCCGAAGATATTCTGAAGCTAAGGCCTTCATACCAAATTAATGGAGGAAACCGATCATGAGACAACTAAACCCTGCTACGATCGGTCATGAAATCTTTCTCGACAAATTTGTCAAACCACAACCAATGCATTTGAGTATCACGGTGCCCGATGCTGGGTCGGGCTTAATGTCGAATTTCACTCCCAGAAAATCTCGTATAAGCTTCAGCGATTGGATTCCGTAAGGGGACAGTTTTCCCACCCGGACTTTCGAAATATCTTGAGGGCATAGCGCACAGAGAAGAAACAACAATCCATGGTGTGTTGAATCTACCACTCCCCCTTGCTCAATCTCCTCAAGTAGAATAGAAGCAATTTGATTTCCCACATCTTCTGCAGGCATCAGATCTTTCCTATCATCATCTTCGATTTCACCGGTTTCCTCTCTTATGCCGTAAGAAATAGCAGTGTCGGCAGAGATGAAGCAACCGGAAGTAGTTTCAGCCACAAGCGAAATCCCATAACCGGGGGAATTCCCAGCTTGCTCGCCGACTTTGTGATCGGTGGCAATATGGACGTCGGGAAGTAAGCGATTAAAAACCCCACGAGCTGAATGTATCATCGAAAGTTCAAACTGGGTTGACACTCGGGTGGAGAAAGTAACCCCTCTAATGCGCTTAACCATTCCCTCGTCGGTCCAAATCACCGGCGTCAAGCTAGTACGAACGATAGGAACCGACAGGACAACGGCTCCGCCTCCACGAGGCGGCACGCCGCGGCATTCGATCTTCAGCTCAAGTCCTTCTGAAGGAACTCCGAACCGCCTCAACAGAGCCACCGTCGTCGACATGAATGTATCGATGGACGGATCCTTGGAATCGTTGGTTATGCCTTTCAGCCGAATGGAGAGAGGGTTCTTCGCGAACAAGCCGAGCACCAACAATGGTTCCAAGAAATACCCGATAGATCTACTCACTCCACAGTCATGCTCCAAACGCTTACCGCCATTAACGATACCGGGCTTGTACTTCACCTTTGTCCCCGTTTCGTTGATTTTGACTATACCGTCGTCGCATATTCTTTCCATCAAGCGGAGGAGGGAGACTTCGTGGGGACGGAGACCAGGGGGAAGTTCATCGGCTCGAATGCCTTCTATGAGAACGGGAGTGGACGAGAGGGTTGCAAGCAACAGACGCAGCCTTAGGTTTTGACTGCCCTTTAGCTTCATATACTTCGACATTTTTTATCTTACGATCCCTGCATTAAAAATCGATAAGATATTGACTCCAAAATTTTTATATAACAAAACCAATATCAGCAATCATAAGATATCAGCCCGAATAATGTCGAAAATTCAATCTCAACAAAGTTTTCACGACGAAATCATCCAGAATAAAGAAGAAACCAAAATTATCGAGCTAGTTCGGTTGTAAACAACACAAAAATCACAAACATACACAAATACATAAAAATATACGTACTTTAAGCTTCTGTCGATAATTCTTCGAAGAAGAGATAAGGAAATGAGAGATACTCGACCGAGGAGGAAGAAAAGAGGATGAGGAAGAAGAAGATAAAAGACGAAGAAGAGGAAGGCAACGAAAGAGAATGAAAAATTAGGGATTGCTGCAATTGATTTTATAGCAGATGTTAAAACCGTTGGATCGGAGGCTAAATGGACGGATGTGATTTGTTGAAATATGGTTAAATCATAGACGTTGGATTAAATCCAAGGGACGCTATCGTGCGGCACAGGCGCTTCCAAATTGACGCTGAACATACGATGTCGTTTATTCTTCCTAGGGTTTGTTTGAATCAGAACTGAGAATTTCATACGGCCAGGGTTGTTCGTCGTCCATCATCGAATCTCTCTGTTCAGATCACAGAAATCTATGGCGATGAGAAACTTCTTCAACGAGATCAAAGGGCTAAAGCTGAAGGAAGTCCCTGATCGTGTGAAGCCGATGCTGTCAATCAATTACTTGAAGGGTGCGATCGAGAGAGGGCTCGACAACTACCATAAGAAGTACATTCTAACCAACTCCGCCGATCCTATTTACCACGTCTGCTTCGGTGGCATCATCTTCTCCTACCTAGTCGCCCTTCCGGAGGAGCGCCGCCACCTCGAGCACCAGCAGCACGCTAAGGAACACGGTGGTCACTGACTGCTGTCCCCATTTTCACCGGTAATGCTGCCAAAGGCTTAATTTTCGGACATATGATCGATTTATTCTGTTTGATTTTTCTTGTCTTTGCGAATTTTATTTATCGTGTTTTATCCTGACTCGGATTTTGCCTCCTCGTACTGTTATGGTATGAGGGGAAACATGTCATGCGAAAACAACAGTGTGGCATGTACAACACAAATTCCTCAATTTGCCGGCTGAAACGACTGGACGCCTGCAGTTTGAGGGATGTCGCGTTATGGTTGGACGGATCTTTGATGGACGTAGTCATCCACGAGACAATAATTTCTCGTAGGACAATAAATTTTTTATTTTTTTCGTTTTTATGGGAAAACCTTGTTCAGTTTTCGTTGAAGAATAAATATACCAAGTAGAATTGTCTTTTGTTAATCGTTGCAAAATTTAGCCGTTGATTTATATCCTGCGATACCAATTGTGTTATTTTCTTATACATGTTTATTCATTGTGTATTTTGCTGAGATTAGACTGAACTTGTTTTGAGTTATCAATCATCACTATGTCCAGTTGATGTATTTGAACTGATCCGTATTTTGAAATTTCATAAGATTACCTTGGTTGATTTCTGTTGGTCAAAATGCCCATTTATTAGGCGTAGGTGCAAATATGTTCTGTGCTGATAATGCTTTGTTCCACAAACTGGGAATGCTCTTCAGATTTCAGTTTTCCAAAATGCAATTTTGAAAGATGGTCTGGAAAGAGCTGTTGTCCTTCCATTATCTATAAAGGATGAAGGAACATCATTCCTTAAGGCTAAAAATTTCTAGATCAGTGTTTTACTATCAATTACAAGATTCATGGTTGAAGCACTAATATAGCGTCAAAGATCATGTATTGGTGCACATCATTTAAATTTCCCGTAGAAGAAAAAGTTGGGAACTTTTCAGTTGTGGCAATTGAAATTCCTTGGGATTTGACAGAACTATTATCAAGGGTTCATGGTGTGGTACAGATTGCATGGGAAGATAGATTTTTGATTAATTCACTCTGTGGTGACCGAATGAACTCCATCTCTTCTGTTGGGCAGAAAGAGTATAGTGATTGGTTGCCGTGTATTTGTGTCTTTAGGGAATACTTGGGCATCCTCCATATTTTGGAGGTTGTTGATCTTTGCAATCTTGACGAGGTGGGATTTACAGAGATAAAAAGGAAGAGTTTCTTCTCTTTTGGCTTGGAATTGTTTGGTTTAAGTTTTACCTGTTGTACAGAATTTTTTGGATTCTCCTGTCAGTTACATTTTAGTGAAATTAGCAAATACCGAGCTACTGACATATGATTCCACTGATTATTGCAAGAAATGATTGTATCACGATATCTTATTGTATCTTGTAGTTGAGTACCAATTCAGCTGATCTGTAATGGAGATATTAGACATTCTATTAGAGAGGCTAGTATTAATTCCTTTGTGGTATTTGTTCTTGTTCAGATTGTGAATCAAATCTAACTGTGTTTTCTGTTTTGATCCCTTGAGAGGCAGCATCACCCAGAATCCACCCTTACCTGTGTTCAAAGCTCATCAAGATTGTCTCAGCAGGCAAATATTCCTGTACTGCTGCTTGTTGGCTCCGAGGGATGGTGGAGGCTAGGTCAGTTGATAGTAGTCAAATTGGCATATTACCAACCACACCCCTCTTGCTACAGCATTAGATATAGGCACTTCAAGAATACAGCTTAATGACTTAACGGTTAGCAATGGCTCTGATGGGTGGTTTATCTAGAATCGGCAACTTAACAACCACACCCCTCTTGCTACAGCATTAGAATAGGAACTTCAAGAATACGGCTTAATGACTAATGGTTAACAATGGCTCTGATGGATGGTTTTGCTAGAATTGGCAATAATGAAATTACTATTTTTGTAAATGATGCTGAGAAGGTTAGTGTCAATTTATGATTTATTTTTTTTCTATATTTTTATCACATTGGCCCCTTATATCTTTCTTATTTAGTATATCACTTTTCCTCTAGCCTATTATTTTCTCTTTTTTAATATCCTTTTATGGATGAATTTCCCATATTTTTCCATCTAGGATTTACGTATACAACATATGTCACTGTCAATTTATTCTCCATTTCTAAATTCATAGTGGATCGAGTAATCTGTGCTTATATCCAGATAAAGGTATTTGTAGTTTGCACAGTGTAATCATTGATCCCGGAAATTCTACAATAAATTTGAGCTCCTATGCAGTTAGTAATAATCCCTTGAATTACCTTGCAGCCTGTGCCCATTCTTGTGTAAGATAAACTATAGGAGCCCCTCAAATATCTCGTCTCTAGAAGACTTGAGCAACTTGTATGTATGCCCAACTTTTATTAATATTATCCTGGTGCAGTGTAGAGTGTAAGTTGGCAATATAATGTAGAACTCGGATGACAAGAGGGCGTGGGGTTTGAAGTTGGTTTTGTGAGGACACCTGGGAGGAGTGCCAATATTGGGAAATGATGTGAGATATAGGCCTCCTTTGTTTCACAGAAAATATTCTTTCAGAAAATATTTTCCTCATTTTTCAGTGTTTAAATGCACCAAGAAAATTGGTTGAAGGAAAATATTTTCCTCAGTCAATGAAAAATAACATCAAAATAGGAGAAAATGACTTTATGTTCCTTGAAAGTGGAAGTCATTTTCCATGCCTAAGCCCCTCCTCTCGCATTCCCTAGTCTACAAACAAGCTGCTCAGGCTGATTAACAGAATCCATTTTCAAAGAGAAAGCACAGGCCTACATTGGGTTAAGCCGTTCAAGCCGATAAGCAACAAGCCGGGCGCAGCTTAAACCGCTTAAGCTGAAAATATTTTCTGAGGATTTTTTTGTGCTTTGCCAAACAGCAGAAACTGACTTATTTTCCACAGTAAACATTTTCCAAATAAGAATATTTTCTGCAAAACAAACAGAGCCATAGTTGATGTCTTGATGCCAGAGGCTTAGGCATTTGTTGTAGCCTCACTGGGGTCGTCGAGAAGGCATTGAACTGGTGAAGTCTGAGATTGTGGCTACCAGCAATGTAATTGGCGATTCAATGAGTTGCCATTTATTCCACATTTTGATGCAGTTTTACCATGTTAACATTGCATTGTTGCTGATTGACTAGGGTCATTTTTAAATGGGCAATCAACTTATTAACATATAAGGATCATTGTAGATCAACATTGTTGTGCAAGGTGTTAGCATTCAAGCTGATCTCCGTAAATTTTGGCATAATTTTTCTTGCATATTTAAAATTTTCTAAATATTTAGGTATATTTAATTTAAATTTTAACATTGTAAAAAAATTAAATGTCTCATCGTGAAAGTTGAGGATTTATTAATGTATACATCGACCAAATACCAAAAGTCTCAAAACCTTCGATATGGGAGATTGAATGTAAGAAATTTTATTATATATCTGATTATTCCCTGTTGTTTGATTGCTTACTAATATTTTTACATTTTTAACTAGCGACTTATATTAGATATACTTGATACTGATTGTTTTTTGGAAATTGTGCCTAGGGATTGACCTCGCACTTAGTGTGCTCGGGGCATGTGATTTTGTGGCTATAAAAATCAAATTGTGACACATCACCCATTTTTTGCACATGCTAACTCGTCTGAGGCGTGCATACCTCGGTTTGCTTGGTCTTTGACCGGCAAGTACCTATTACATAGGATATAGTTGATGCATGTGATTGAGTGTATAGGACTTGTCGAGAATCAAACGAGATTATTCTTCAATATAACAGTGTTTAAATTGCCATACTGTGCTTCAGCAACGGGGCAGATGTATATGTTCCCCTGAAAAAGTAATTCACATATGACAGCAATCATAGTGCAACTTCTTGGTAGATTAACTTATGCCATCATGGGTAAGATTTAGCATATGAATGCATCGAGTGGGATCTCATTTAAACCTGTTATATTTGTTATGCTTGGCCATTCGCCCACTTCAAAGTCTTTATCTTCAGCACCATTATGCCTAGTAGCATCTTATCGACCCCATCAATTTTTTTGTGAGCCAGTTAGTATGAATGGACAGGATGCCACGACCCTCTAGGGTGCCCCTCCTAATTTCACCCTTGGACACCTTAGGGACGTTGGTCTATTAAACCTTTGGGATACCCTTAGGTGATATAGTCCCCCATCCATCTATTTTTGTGTGGGCACTAATACGGAAGGATAGATGGATAGAACACTACATCACCAGAGAGTATTCTCTCCTAATGTCGCCCTTGGACACCTTTGGGGACATTCATCTATTCTTTAGAGGTATACCCAATGAAATCCTTTGCGATGTCTTCGAATAATGTAGTTCCTCATCCATCTATTTGTTTTTGTACAGGTCTGCTAGTATGGGTAAATGGATAGAACGCCATATCAGTAAAGATGTCCCCGTCATGTCACAAGTGTCCACAGCATCACCCCAAATGTGTTTTTTGAGGCGTATCTGCATGCCATATAGCTTGTATTACTCCCGGATGTGTCCTTGTTCATATTCAAAATCGATGCATTGTTATCAACATAGTCACCAAAGCATATCGTTATCGTGAATTTAGTCTCCGTTTTCGTTACATTAATCCACTTTTATCAACCGAGTCTCTTGCCCTGTCCATGCAGGTGGAACTCGACCAAGTTCGACTCCCCCGAGTTCTGTCGGTGCGGGCAGTTGCTTTGCTATTGTTCCTGTTGGAGTCATTTGAAGATGTATTGTTGCACAGCACTGACTGATGGAATAAAATTTGTGAGAGCACTCTTGATCATTGTGATTTTATAACCTCTGGAAATCCTCTCCTCACTTTTTCTGCGCCTTTGTTTAGTGATCAAGCAGACTTCTTATTAATATTCTACAAGTGATATAGACGATGTGGGGTCTTCATAACCATTTAAAACCTTCTTTATTAGACATTTTTTTTAACATTTACATAAGTCAGTTAGTATTAATATATAGATAAGATGTAATATCATTTGATATAATGCAGTGGTTTTCGAATGATGTTCTAATATTATTTTTTATTA
>JAODPA010001776.1:0-14172 GCA_025585075.1 Nepenthes mirabilis | reverse complement strand
CGCCAGCCCGACCTATCCAAATATCCATCTAAATTTTATAATATTTAATTAATTTTTTTGTCACACCTAAATTACCCAAAAATCACAATTAATATTAAAATAATCTGAATAAAAATTCAGGATGTTACATCTCTTTTATATGAAAAACACATTGATTTTTCCTCTTTTACGTCCTTCCCATCTCAGGCCTTTATCGCTTTGGCAAGGTCCTCAGTTTCAGTGGATGATTGTAGTAGCCTCCCCCATGGAAATGTTGTTATTTTCTGGTGGGAGGGCTTTTCTTCTTTTTTGCATTTGTTCCAAGGCTAGACCTACATATTGTAGCGGTGTCTTTATCTCGTTGATCCTCGTAGAGGTGATTGAGATGGATGTTGCCTATCTGGGCCGGCATTTTTCTTTTCATTCTCTTTTTTCTCATATTTCCTCTAGCACATTCATATCCGAGTATTTAGAAAGAAAGGAACATTTTTTCATCCGGGTTGCTATTCTATGTCTTTTTTATTCTCTTTCAAGTTGTACTTCTACTATTATAAACTTGTACGTTGTGAAAGAAGTCAATTAATAGAATTACCCAAATAATGTTCATATTTCTTTGCATGGCTTCAATTTTCTGGTGTTCTTTGAATGTTTGAGATGCTTGAATGCTATTTTTCACTATTTAATTTTTGGCAATCTGACAACTCGATTTCCTAACAATCCGACATATAATAATCTACTTCTTACACTCTGTTTGTGCATCTATAAAGCAATCAAATCGGCTTTAAATAGAGTAGTGTCAGGGCTGCCTATTGCCAATCTGTCACTTTGAGAAATGATATGTCAGGGTATCATAACCTACACAGTGTTATAGACACGCCGATTTGGGTGTCAGAGCTACCAGCTATCAATCTGCTGCGTATGGAGGCATTGTGTCAAGTCATCATTACTGACGCAGCAAAACAAATGTGCCGTAACACTCTCTGGTGCGGGTATGTGTCTCAGCTATTATGGCAACGCGTCTCTTCAATGCCCTTAGACGACGTCATTTCTTGGTTAAATTGTTGGCTATTTAAACTCTGACACTCTTTCGTTTCTGTACTTTTTCACATTTTATGTCTCTCAACCCTAATTTGCTCTTTCCTTATCTCCATGGCTTCTTGAACAGCTTCTAAGGGCGTCACTGAGATCTCATCCGCCCTCACCTATAAGGATGTGGATGACATTTACGATAGGTTCAATATCCCTATCGACGTTCCCTACCAAGTGTCTTTGTTTGATGACAGATCCTGCTCTCATTAGTTTGACTTTATCACAATTTATGAGATTTACTTGAAGGATGGCCTTCACATTCCTTTTGCTAGGATACTGTATGAGATTATTCGCCGTAGGAAGCTTTTTCCAGATGCTCGAACCATCAAAGTTGTTTTCTGATACAACCAAAAGAGTGACTGAATTTTATTTACTCCCCGTAAAAAGTATAAAATAAGTGGAGCTAATTCAAATTCAATAAATGGCAAAAAGATTGATATTTTTATATTACGGTTCCTTCCGGTCGGACTTTCCCCAACAATAGGGGCATGGTGAATCATGCTTACTCTAAAAATATCACAACGAATGAATCTCGCATGGCTCAGCCCTTGATAGAATTAATTAAAGATAATGTTGTATTACTCCAAAAAATAAATAATTTTTTGACTCGATAGGCGCTCATTGAGGTTGGTTAGGAAGTGAGAGCAGAATGAGATGCTATCGCTAACATGCCCCTTCATTAACCCAAGAGAAAATCGAGAGAACTCTTCATCCAGGATTCTCTTGAAAAGGGCATCTAGCAAGGCAGATCCCCACATTGCAAGTGACTACAATAGGGTTGTGGATGAGGTCTATGATGAGATGACCACATTGCAAGCTGGTGAGTCGTCTCGGAAGCCGGTTTCTTTTCATTTTTCATCGGGTCACCTAGTGTTTGAAGATGCACCTTTATTGAGGGTGATGAGGCATCATTACCCACTATTTCAAGAATAAATGACCCTGTTTCTAGCGGATAGAATGAACCGACCGACGCTCTATTTGTGGTTGAGTATGGGGTCCCAGTTTTGGTTGACCTGTCACCTAACGAGCATATTTCTAAGCTTCCTAGTTTGGCACCTGAGCACTTGGAGGGTTTGGACACTTTGTCTCCTCACCTCAAGTTTGAGGTTTCTCTCTAGTGTCGCTCTTTATCTCTTCTATGCTAGAGAACTCCACCCGTCTCTGAGTCTAATGCTACTCCCGTTCATCTTTCCAAGAGAGATCTTTCCCTGTTAAGGTATTGCTTGCAAAGCCCTTCATCTTTTGATTATTTTTTGTCATTGTTATCTGTGACTGACCATTTCACTTTATTTAGCAGTCACAGGAGTTGGTTCGTTTGATTATAGATGGGTTGTACCAATAAGATGATGAGATTTTTCATCTGTCTTAAACGTTTGCCGATCCTGCTGCACTCGAAGAGATAGAAAAATGAGTTAATGCTGATGTTGCCAAAATTGAGCAAAGTCAAGATTGGGCCGCTTTCCTAAATAAAGAGCTATTCGAATGGTGGCGAGATCCTAAGAACTAGCATACGAAAAATCTATTGCCTTGGATTGGATCGCCTCACTCAAGGACAAGTTCTAGGAGGCAAAGTATCGATCTGCCGATCTTCAAGACAAGTATGCTCGACTCAAAGGAGAGCTGAGGATACGTTTCCGTCCGTAAGAGGTTGGATCTATTCTGGATGAAAGATTCCAAGATGAATTCTATCGCTGCAGGCGGTCGTGTCCTTAGTTGCTCCCGACTTTTCTCTGGACTACTTTGATTCGAGAAGTTCCGAAACTTATCACCATTCAGATATTAAAGATTTCTTAGAGTCAGGCGGGGATCCATCGACATGATCTCCGGGAGGCTACCGACCCTAGGATGGTTAATATGTTCGAGTGTAGATAGATGGCAGTTCAATTGTAAACTTCCTTTTGAAAGTTTAAGGTCTCCATATGGTAAATATTTATTCATTAATGAATCAACTAGATTATGACAATCATTGTCGTTGATGTTCTTGCCTTTTTTTATATGCTGAACTTTTTTGCTCAATATGTTCTTCATTTTCCAACTAGGCATGGTTGCCATTGCTGCTGGGTTTGGTTGGACCCTAATCCATTGTCTGTTTTTGATTGATAGTGCTCATTTCTGTGATAGGACATTACAACATTCTAGCTAGGAAAGCCTCTTATTGGTTGACAAGGCATGGTTGCCATTGTCGCTGGGCTTTGTCGGATACTAGTTCGTCGACTGCATTTGATTGTGGTGCTCGTCCCTATAAGAGGACGTCGTTACACTTATACGTTGTGTACTAATCTGTTGACCATTTTTGGCTAATAGTGCTCTTTCCTGTGAGAGGAAATCGTAGCACGCATTTTGAGAAAGCCTCCTAAATTTTCTTTTGTTTTGACATCTTTAGAGAGAGTTAAACTTTAGTCTATAAGCCCCCCGAGTTTTTATGTACTTGTTTGCATCTGACCTTATTTGGGCCACTTAGTTGCTTAAGTCGAGGTTTTGACATACTTTTTGTAGCTCAGTTCAACGGGTGATGATTTCACCCAACTTGGGGTCAATCCAGGTCATTTGTATTCATGCAATGACATAAAAGCACACAAATGAGCAATCAATGTAATAAATACGCATAAATTTTAATCATATGATTGGATATAGTTGCAAACATTCCATAGGTGGTATACAACTTACCTCTGTTCCGTTTGAGTTTATTGATAATATTTTTTGAGATGAATGACATTCCATAACCTCGGAATCAATTTTTCATTCTGTGTGTATAGTTTATACATACCGTTTTAGAGAATTATTGAGACTAGAAATGATCCCTCCAAATTATGGGATAGTTTATGCCTATCAACAATATTGTCTATAGCCTATATGCCCCTCAAAATTAGGTCACTTACCTCGAATTGGCAAGTTTTTACCATTTTGTTATAGTACCGAGCGACTCGTTGCTGATAAGCCATTGTCTACAGTATTACTGCTGTCTACAGTATTGCCGCATCTTGGGCTTCCTCGAGCAAATCGAGATGCTCTTTGAGAAGTTGAGAATTATTTTGTTAGTTGAAATTTTTGACTTGGAGACTAGGTAGCTCGAAATCTACCAGAATCATCACTTTATCCCATAACACAAGCTAAATGGTATTTCTCCGGTTCGTTCCTTGGGGGTCATCTGGTAGAACCACAATACGGAGGGCAACTCGTCCACCTAGAAACCCCCTACGTCTTCTAACTTCATTTTCAACCCATGTAACAAGATTCAATTTTTCCCTTTCACTTGTCTATTCGTCAACGGATGGACAATATAAGCATGAACCAACCTGATTCTCAAACTCGTGCAATACTCGGTGAATTTTTTACTAGTGAATTGGGTTCTGTTATTAATCACTATAACCTTAGAAATCCCAAACCGATAGATAATGCTGTGTCAAAAAAACTTGATCATGTTTTACTTAGTTATTTTTACCAATGGAGAGGCCTCTACCTATTTTGTGAATTAGTATCTGGAGACTATAATAAACTTTTTCTATTCTGATGCAATGGGTAATAGGCAATGAACCTAATATGTTAAGCCCCCACTGAGCGAACGGACAGCGTAATTGTAGAGTTTGGAGTTCAGTGTGCGGCCGATGGGGAATGTAGTCATGGATCTGATAGTTTTTACATTTCTTTACAAATTTTATAGTGTCACTCTTCATCATAGGCTAGTAACATCCCTACCACATGATCTTAAATGTTAGATTCTTGCTTTCTACGTATGACCCACAAATTTTGAGATGCACTTTGCTCAAAGCGTAGTCAGCTTTGATTGGCATCAAATATCGCGTGTAAGGAATGAAATTACCCCTTCGGTACTGTTTTCGCATCCATGAGGCTATACAGCTTACTATTCTTTTTATGCACTTCGCTTCTTTTCGATTTTTTGGCAGAAGGCCTTATTCTAGGTACCTTCTGTACAGAGTCATCAAAGTATTATTGTCTGAGATCTGAAGTATCTTTTCTTTTGAAACTTCTATACTTAGGGTCGTGAGGATTTTTCGCATCTCTTTGGCGTATTGCTCTAGGTTCCCAGTTGTTGCTGCTATCTGCCTTCCAATTGTCTTCCCTTAAGATATGGCATATTTTTACTTTGTTAAACGACTCGATCAGACCCTTTACTCTAATAAGATATTTTACGAGTAATGGATTGGACGTCTTAAAATTCCCAATGACTTGGTTGACAATCAGTTCTGAATCGTTATGAACGATTAGGCTTCTAGCTGAACATTCCTTCGGTAGTCTAAACTCGACTAATAAGGCTTCATACTTAGTGACATTATTAGTAAGCGAAATTCAAGTGTTATCGAGTATTTTATTTCTGACCCATCCAAAGTTCTCAAGACCATGCTAGCTCCATTCCTTGAGTGGGATGATGACCCATCCACATGCAAGATCTAGGCTGATACCTCTTCACGCTAGTCTTCATGCTTTTCAAGGTTACTTGGAATCGGGGTCGCTGTTTTGACTATAAAATTCGTAAAGGCTTGACTTTTTATGGTCATCCGTGCTCAAAATTTTATATTAAATTTGCCCAATTCAATAGTCCATTTAATCAGTCATCCAGACGCCTCGGGTTACTATAGAATCCCCTTTAACGGTTGATCAGTTAAGACGATGATCATGTAAGTCTGAAAGTACAATCGTAACTTTCTGATAGAGTGGATCAATGCTAGAGTGATCCTTTCGGTATGCAAATAATGAGTCTTAGTTCTGTTAGAATTTTATCAATATAGTAGATTGATCGTTATACCATAGACTCTTGCCTAACCAAGAGCGAACTTAACCTCGTGTCGGATACAGCCAGATAGAGGTATAGTTTATCATCTACATGGGGGAAGATAAGAGTCGACAATTGGCGAGGTATTCCGTTAATTCCTAAAAGGCTGACTAACAATTCTCTATCTATTGAAAACCATTTACATTAATTCCTCTCAACACCTTAAAAAAAGAAAGATACTTCTCTACAGATTTTGCTAGGAATTGAGAAGGTATTGTGAGTCTCTCGGTTAGTCTCTAAACTTTCATCACAGTTCGAGGCAAAATCATGTCCATGATTGCTTTTATTTTCTCAAGGTTCACCACACTTCTCCGATGAGACACAATAAATACAAGGAACTTTTCAAAAGTTACTCTAAACACACATTTTATTGTATTTAACTTCATTTTGTATGCTCAGAGCACTTCAAAAGTTTTACCTAGGTCATGAATATGGTCGTTAGTTATTATACTTTTGATGAGTATATCGTCCACATATACCTCCATATTTCTTTTGATTTAAGCATCAAATATTTTATTCACCAACCTCTAATATGTCGCTCCTACATTTTTCAGAACGAAGGATATGATTTTATAACAGTACATCCCCTAGTTGATCATGAAGGATGTGAGTTCTTTATCCTCAAGACTCATTCGAATCCGATTGTATCTTGAATAGGCATCCATGAAACTTAATAGTTTATATCCAGATGTCAAGTCCACCAGCAAATCAATTCTTAATAACAAAAAATTATCTTTTAAACATACTTTATTCATATCAGTAAAATCGATACACATCCGCTATTTGTTGTTACTTTTCT
The DNA here is from genome assembly GCA_025585075.1 of Nepenthes mirabilis. Classification (NCBI taxonomy): domain Eukaryota; kingdom Viridiplantae; phylum Streptophyta; class Magnoliopsida; order Caryophyllales; family Nepenthaceae; genus Nepenthes; species Nepenthes mirabilis. The sequence continues at coordinate 7,513 of JAODPA010001776.1, read as the reverse complement.
TAATGAGCATTACGTTTGACAGCTAATTTGGGTATTGAACTTTCCTTATAAAGCATTCATCGAGAAGCTTTTTGACTTCCTCTCTTATGACAATCAGTCTCTCAATAAAGTGGTTCTTCCGACTCTGTCTAATTGGTTTATGTCCTAAATTAATGCCCAACCTGAGGACCATCACCTTAGTTAGAATTCCTAGTATATCCATGAGAGTCCATACAAATACGTCTAAGCTTTGTCGAAGAAAAAATATCAATTGTTCACACAGTTAACCCAATAGAAAGCCTCCGATCTGTACACATTTCTCAAGCTTGCTCGAATCTAATGGAATTCGTTTGGTTGACTAACCGGATTGTCCTTACTATAGAGTTGCTTTGTCACGAAGATCAAAATTTTCAATTGGCTGATTTGAAACTGCTTGATTTACTTAAGATAAGTAATATGTTCGGCAAATGATTTGGTTACTTAGGACCTCTCCAACACCACACACTGTCATGAATTTCATCTTTAAATGAGGGATCGGCATCACTACTCTGAACACAACCAAGCAGAGTCACCTCAATATTACATTGTAGATTAAAGGTAGGTCAACCAAGAAGAACGTGAACGTGAGCGCTTGCTATGTTGTCCTTGGGTATGTTCCTAGTGTAACTTCCAATTCAATGGTTCCCTGGATTGGCATGGATTCGTTGTCCAAACTGTATAAGTGTCTCTCAACCGGTCTCATTGCTGTCTAGCCTAACAGACAGAAATGTTATTGGCACTCCTGGAGGCTTGTACTAAGTTTCTTAAGAACTTATTGAGATACCCTTTCTAGATGTGGGTCTCAATTTCTTTTTATAGGATCCAGTAGTTCTTAGTACTTTGACCCAATGGTCGATAGTAAAAACATTACTTTGACTAGTCTCTTTATCTCGAGTTCTTGAGCGGTTTGGTCCACTTCAAGAATTTCATATTCCAAATCTGCAACAAGACATTCGTCTGAGTATCATTCAAAGGAGTTAGGTTTAAAGGCTTATACTTCCTTCTAATACTCAGTTCTATCATCGGCTACTTTCTGGAATCTCAGGCACTGGAATTATCTCCGTTCCTCTTCTTTCCACTAGTCGATCCCGTGTGATGGTCTGTGCGCTCTAACCTCTTCGCTTCGTTGGCCTCTTTAATGTTGATGTATACTCAGGTAATGGTCTTTGCCTCAAGAAAAATGTTGGGCTCTCACAAAACCAAATATTTAAAAAATCTACCCGACTGTACAGTCACCATAAAGGAATTCAACTTGACCTCATCGGTTAGTTTCTATATCCTATGGGCCTCAACGTTGAACTGGGCCAAGAAGTATTGTAGACTTTTGTTTGACTCTTGTTAGATGCAGACAAGGTGTCATGACTGCTTTTTTTACCTCTTGCTGGAGGCAAATTGTAACAAGAAATTATCGGCCAACTCCTGGAATGTTTAGATCGAATTTGGTTGCAGTCGGTAAAATAAAATTTGGGCATATCTTTTGAGGATCAATGGGAAGTAAAGACACAATGCCAAATCATCTAGGCCCTAAAACCCCAACAAAGTACGAAAATGATCCAAATAGTCCATAAGATCAAAAATTCAATTGTAGGACTCTAGGGTTGGTATTTTAAACTTGTGAGGGAGTTGATACATCCTGATCTCCCTCGTGAATGATGACCTACCTAGGTTGATCAAATATCTGTCCGTGCTCCATCGAAACAGTTGCTGCTCGATCTTTCTGATTCTCTCCTTCACTTGGGATGCGGACGCAATCCCCTTCGCGTTGAGGAAAATCCTCAATTCTGAATGGTTTAGCAAAATGCGGTGGACTTGTCGGCTATAGACTTTCCTCGGTAAAGTGCTGCATGAGGTTTTGTCTTGAGCTGAAGGTTTCCCAACATATTGGGAACAGCGCAAGTTTCATTGTTCTAGGCTTTCATTTCGTATTCTAAAATTTAATTGATTTTCCAACCGAGTCTGGGCCCTATCACTTGAGGCTGCTCAGGTCTCAAGGTCGTTAGACCGCAGAATCACCTTCTTGATGGGTTGCCTTTTTCATCGATTCCTCCTTCTAGATGTAGAAATTTGGAAGTTGGATGATGCAGCCTCCAATGGGTGTCTCTCTAATCAATTCCAAATGGTCTTGAGAACCTTAAATATTGTGTCAACTTAGGCCGTCAGTATCTCCACATTTATTTTCGTAATTAGACGGGTATTTCTATGGCTACCCTTTGTCAAGTCGTTGCCATGAGAAATGATGTCCTTGGGTGTGGAACGTTTGTCTAGATCATGATGTTGGCTATGTTCTCTCTTCTCAATTGGTTAGGTAAATTATTGTGGGCTCGCAGATGACGCCCATAATACATCTCGAGGATCCGAATTAATATACGAATTAGGGAGTCATCTTGTCACGCTTGGATACTCAAACAGTAATATGTCTTATCTTTATAGCTCTGAATTTAGATTCTGTGCACCACAATAGAACAAATAAGAGATAAGAGGTATACGAGACTCGCTCATCGGTATATCTTCCGATACTCAAATCAGTGATATTTCTATTCGGATGAGAAATATGTAAGAAAATAGATGCGATAATTTATAGAGGATGAGAATGAATATATGAATGGTAAGGCTCCTTTTTGTACACTCGTTTGGTAGAGTGACCTTAGTGTTCGTGTACTTGTCTGTTGGACTGTCCTTTTTCGTCGTATTTAGACATTGTTCTCCTCATCCCCTCTTCTTCGGGGGGAAGATTTGTTTATAATAAGAGGCGTTATTTGATTGGCAGGCGTCTATAATCAATGTGTAGGCTTGATGTCATTTCAGTGATGAGAGGCATTATTTGCATGTGTAACGGCCACGTCAATTCAACGGTTAGACCATCTAACTACCAACCATTGATTTAACTCAGCCGCCGTATATATCCAACCATTAAATAACTCATTATAATCATTTAATTTTTCATTATTTAGGTCATGTCATTTGGCTCATACGCCTATACACTATTTGCTTGATGGGCTTTGTAATATCTTTTATTAGGCCGTCAACATTTAAACCTCTTATTCACTCGTGCTTTGGGTTTGACCTGTCTCATTCCTGACAATATCTATCTTGATTTATTAATATAATTTATTTTATTTTAATTCAATTTCATTTATTTCAAAGTTGTCTACCATATGGATGTAAAATACAAAAAAATATGGGGTGCTTCATTTTCAAATTTATTAATAAACAGTGAAATTCTTTTATATATACGCGTGACGCATGTGAAGCAGATGCGATTGGGGGATCCTACTCCGCGAAGCAGGATTTTCGCCCCCTAAATGGTTTTTTTTTTTTTTTGTTTGACGTAAAATTTAAAATAAAAAAAAAAACTATTTATGGGGCAAAAATCCTACTCCGTGAAGGAGGATCCCCCGTTCCGAAGCAGATGCACCAGTGGAGCTCCGTTTCAAATTCTATTCTTGCACACTCTTATGCCGTACAAGATTTGGGAGAATTCCCCGACGCAAGAAGACACGTGTTTTAAGGATATTTTTGAGTCACGTTTTAGATAATTTTCAATAATACAGTGTTCAAGATAGGCCAAATTTTACTAACTTAAAATCAAAAATTATTTCTTATCAGAATTTAATTTCCCTTCTCTTTGTTTGAATATGTGAGAAAGTAATGATAATATACAACCATATAAACCAACTCAATAACAACTGATTTTTATATAAAAATTATTTTTAATTATTAAAAAATCACGAGACCTTTCATCCTTATAATATCTCCATTACATATAAAATCTGATTACACATACTTGCCAAACAACTTGGTTAAACAACGCATTCACACTAACACGTGAGAACTGGCTAACAATAATCATCTTCAAGTTAATCTGTTCACATTACACAACAAATGTGATATTCGATTACCATTAATAACCATTACTTTGACTATACAATTTAAAAAAGCTAGTACCACTCATTTTAGATATAAAAATTGGTTGTGCAACATTTCAGCATGGACAAGTTGAGAGAATAACAATTACAAGATCATTAGGAACGAAATTAACCGTAACAGTCTATAATCAAAGCTAGAATAATATGCCTGATGTTTATAAAAAGCAGACCATGATTTGAACCCCAAAACAGCCAACATACTCAAAGGACAATACTTTGTCCATTAAATTCCAGTTTTCAACCAATTGTTTCATTTAATGAATTTTTTTCTACCAGGAAATTAAATTATACATAAAAAAGAAAAGAGCTTATTGCATATCGCCAACCGGGAAAACCTGGCTATACAGCGGAAGCGAAGTAAAAGAAGAACAATCAAAGGAAACACACCAATACATACGGGCAAAAAAGAGACAAAACCAACGAATAAATTTATCAGCTTCGACTTATATCGGAGAAAGATGAGCAGAAGTTCACAACTTTACCGTTCTTCTAGTCAGTTCAGCAAATCAGCTCATTTACATTAACATCAATAATGTGTGAGGGCATCTTCAAAGAAGCAATTGTCGCTGTTTTCTATTCTAGCAATGCAATATCATGTGGAAAACCATGCTGCTGAAACTCACAATTTGGGGGACTAAAATGTTGCCACAAATGGTGGTCATGTATCTTAGATGCGATTGTGGCCCCTAGCAACCACTGGAAAAGTAGAAAATTGAATTAGATATTGGTAAATCCATGACATAAAGCAGAGAAAAATACTTGCAGAAAAAAACAGAACTCACAATTTAGGCTGCCAAACTCCTCACTCAAAACAGTCTAGGAGGCCCCAAAGTACTGGAGTATATCATCATCACCCAAGAGATCATCAATTGAACCAGGGCCATCAATTGCAAGATTAAACGGACTACCAAAGTCGGCAAAATCTAAAGACAGGCCATTGATAGGAGACCCAAAATGACTTTCAATAGGTCTATCCCTCTCGGAATGAAATAGGTTTGCAGCATAATGCTGAAAGTCCCCTCCATCAATCCCATTTCCACTTCCATTTATCTGTGGTAAATGGGTTTCAGCGCCATCTTCAATAACCTGGGATTCTTTCATGGCGATCTGGGGCTGTTGATCATCATGCCTGAGCCCATATTCAAGGGCTGGGTTATAGCAACCATAAGTAGATCCATGCCGTAGGTTGGCATTTTGAGTGGCTGGGAAAAGCAAGTGCTGGTTGCTGACATACATGCTATGTGTGGTCACCAGATTGGTCTGTGTGGACATGGGATCGGCTTCTGGAAGTGCCACAAAATGGGTAAAATGGCCTAGACTTGGCATGGATGGCTGGGATTGGCCAACAAGTTCTTTGCTAATGGGTACCAAAGGTTCCATTTTACCATTTTCATGCTGTATTCCATGCAACTCGTGTTCAATTATGTGTGCATCAGTATGATTTATATCAGGCACCATGCTACTCCTTTCCCCAACAGTTTTCCTATTCCTAGATGGTTCTTTCTGTTGATCAGCATTGCTCGACCTTCCACGACGTCTTTTTCTCCTTGATTGATTTTCTCCTAAGTCTTTATTTAGGAGAGGCTGGTGATTGTTATTGCTATTTTCACCGAGGGGTTCCACCACATCCATCAGTTGATTCCTCCTTTCTTCTTTAGATGAGACAGAGCCAACACCATCATCAACACCATCAACATCATAGTCACTCTCACTACTAACCGCAGGCTTCCTTTTCCCACCATGGGAACCAGGAACGCTTTCAGTGACACCAGATGTCCCATTGTCGCTGCTAGGATGCCGAATAAAGGACTCTTGGCGGCTCAAAACTCCCAACCAAATTGAACTCTCCTTGGCAGTCATCTTGTCCTGTAAGCACTTTGATTGTCGCACCAGCCTCCTTATCCTTGCAATATCAGGTGACATGTGCTTAATCACGGCAGTTAAGACACCAACTTTCCACATCTTCTTTAAGTCATGTGGCTTCTTATATGGAGGACACTGGCCCTTTATTAACCCTAATTTTGTCCACCAATCTTCATTTCCTGATGGCCACCACGGGGGTGGAATTCCCTTCTCTAGTGGGTACTTCCTCTGAGGAGGATCACAATGCTGCATCAATGATGACAAAAGGGATCCCAAAGTCGCATCTTGGAGTTCTTGAAGAGTGCTTTGACCATTCCCATTTCCATTATTAGCTCCCTCACAGATTGCCAAACACTCAGCTTCATACTTGGCTATAGCAGCAGGCCCATTTTTGTCAAACTTGACCTTTTCTTTCCACCAAGCCCTTATATTATCTGATGCACCACTGACTGCCTTACCCTTCTCAGGAATTATGCCATACACAAATCCCTGTACTTTGCATACTTCCATTAACTTCAACATGTACTTCAAAATCCCGTCTTGGGCCCGAGACATCTTTTTCCTCCTAGCTTGATCAGTAGTTTGCTTTGGCTTTTGCTTGTCGGCATCCTGTAGGGCTGCAAGCTTCTGTCTTTCCTTGATCCTCTTAAGTTTGATGCGGTCCTTCCACATTCGTCTCTCCAATTCTTCCGATTCGATTTCCTCATCGCTAACATCTTTCTCCTCTATGTTGCCACACCTTATGTCATCGATCTCTACATCGGAACTACAACCATTGTGACAACCAAAGGATATCCATCAAACTCTATCAGAAAGAGACAGTTCGAGAAGAGGAGTTCAGGGAGAGGGAACAATTCTCCGATATTATATCATATAAATTATTCCGGTTATCTATTTTTGAAATTTATATTGATATATAAAATCCAATAAAAAATTTCCAATAGTCATCAAAGGTAGTTCAAGCTTTCCACCACTCAAAAATTCTAACCATATAAAAATGGTACTTATCATGGCTAGGCAACCCCTAAACAAATCCCATCAGAGACACGGAAATCATCAAATTCTTCATAATTCAAACATTTGGATAGGACCCAAAATAAACAAGCAAACGTATTCTTCAACTAACTACACAACAGAGGAAATATCCAGGTTGCAGACCAATTACATGATGAATAAACTGGCAGAAAATAAAAATTTTTGGTGTATCGCAACAGATTGAAATTCTTACCAATAATCAGCTCCAATCTCGCCCATCCAATTCAGATAAAGAGCCGTGCTTTAACAAACAAAAGTCAAAAACCCTAAAATAAAAATCTATGGCCAGAGAAGATGATAGCTCCAGATTCTCTCAAATTTTTAACAGAAAAGAGGGAAATGGAATCATAGAGAGTCGAGATTGTAATCAAATTAAAAAGAAAACATGGAGAGCGATTGCGAAGGGAGGAAGGGAGAGAGAAGTTCGGCGATCCGGTGGAGGGAGAGGGGCGGCCGCCGGCGTGAAGCAAAGCGCAGGGGACAAAAACAAGTGGCGCCTCCTCAGACTTTTGCAAGTTAATATCGCTCGTGTCTCGCCTTCGGTATCGGAATTGTGAGCCGTCATTAGTTGTGTTAAAAAAATAATTTATTAAAATTAATTCGGATAATCAAATTATTTCGTTCATTTTTCGGGTCAAAATATAATTTTTTGGGATTTCGGTTCGATTTTA
>JAODPA010001765.1:0-14172 GCA_025585075.1 Nepenthes mirabilis | reverse complement strand
ATTATAAATTAATTAACTAACAAGTCTACTTAATTAACTTTATCCAAGTAATATTTATTAAATTTAGCGTAAATAACCTCTTAAACAAAGAATAGACTTAATGCGTCCTGGATTCGAGTTGTCAACGGATTCGGGTACAACTGAGTCTCTGATTCAAGCAAAAGTGGGCCCTAATCTCCGTACTCCTTGACTTTGATCTTACACACCATAATAGAAGGCAAGACATCAGAGAAAAATAATGAAATTCGTTCATCGATTTATCATTCGACACTCAAATTAGTAATCATTATTTTGAGATGAAGAATGCGAAGATAGAATTTATATGAATCAATTCGACGAAGGAGGATTTGTAAGTCTAACTTAGAGGTGGCACTTGATGTAGAGCAGCTTTTTGTGGTAGTGTGTTCATGGAGAGTGGCTTTTGTATCATGCAGCGTTGTCAAGGAGCTTTTAGGATGCTGAATTGCTAGTATTAGTTTTGAATGCTGAAGAAAGCATGCCTCTAGTGTTTGTCTAGAGGGCCTTTTATATCCCTAAAACCCTCACAACCTTGATTGGGCGGCAAAGTTGGCTGCCAACTGGCTGAAGAAGATTCTTTCCAACCGACGAGGGGTTGTTGATACCATTTAGGGCAACCACAGTCGGTTGGAGGGATTCCTTTATTTCCTGTGGAAATGTTGTACGTGGTAAATGTTGGGGTTTCTATCGTTAGAGGTGTGTTGAGTTAGGGATTTCCTTTTTAAGGGAGATCGTGATTTAGGAAAATATTTGGGATCTTGATTAGTTAAGGCAGGTAATCTCTCGTACATTAGAATGGGGTCGTGGACCGTCCGACTTGGTCCCTATCTAGTTTGGGCTGCATCCGACAGACTGAGGATCACCTCTAGTCAACCGAGACATTGACCGCCTTCTCGGCCAGTGGGCTATATTTCTTCTGAGCTGACCACCCTTTTGAGCTGACCTATTTCTGTCGTACCCATCACTAGCCCCCATAGGGGTTCAAATTTTTGATTCTCAGTATGTTCATAATGGGACGTAATATGCCATGTTGTCTTTCCTTTTCTACTCTTTTTCAGGCTTTCTCTAGATTTTCCTTTTTACTATTCTTTGGTGTGACTTCTCTATTCTGGCGATTCTCTGCAGATTTGTTAGGATGGTGGTTTCATGGCGTTTAGTGACCAACTGGTGCCTTCGAGTGCTATAAATCGAGGGGTTGCAACATTTCTTTGCATTGCATCCCTTCTTGATCAGTGAAATGGTGTGGGAGTTAGAAGCTGCTACGAGGCTTGGGGTTCCGAAGTTGAGGTCGTTCCTGTTCTCCGATGGCATTATCTTGGGATGCACCTTCAATCCGCTCTGGTCACCCCTTTTCATGTAGGGGACCACTTTGATCTTCCCTTTTCGTGTCCGTTATGAACCTATGCCCGCCCACTTGGCTTGGAATGGACCTTCTTGTGGCTAAGCCTTTGTCCTAGTTGGAGGCTGGAATGGGCTACTGCTCGGGATTCTCCTACCCTCGCCATCTTGCCTCACCCTTGTTAGGGCTCGTAGAGGGTTCACAAGCTCGTGATCGTTTTTTCTTTATTGCAGGTTGAGACTTTCCTTACCCTTCGGCTATCTGGAAGCGGCTGCCTTCCTTTATGATGAGACCTTGTTTTGACATGTTGTTCTTCTACTTGAGAGTTTGCTTTAATGGAGTAGGGTCTTTGTAGTTGGGTTGCCGTCTCATGTATACATCCCTCTTTTTTTTTTTTTTTGTTGTAGATTGGCCTCCGAGGGTTTTGTAACTTGTAAGAGAAGATTAATAAAAAAGGCTAGCAACCATTTTTGCATGTGTTAATTCTGTCACTTCTCTGTCCCGCTCCCTCTCTTCTTCCCTTTTTTTTAAATGTTAGACCTAATCGAGTAGCTAGCATCCTCGTGGGGCCAGACCGGGTGGTTGGCCAATCAAAGTGGTTGGGTTACAGAGTGGAGGCTGACCGGCTTTGCCGGTCAATCCAATAGAGATCAGGAGTGGCTGTTGAAATGTCATGCGATCTGGACCCAGAACGGTAGTTGACTGTTTTCACCAGTCATATCGGCGTGGATCCGAAGTGGCCGTCGAAGAGTTCATACAGTATGAACTCATCATATTTTATGCCACTGGTTAGAGTACGCTTGAGAAGTGGAGTGTGGCATCCTTTGAAGTTGTACTCTGACTCGTTATAAGCGCCACGCATCCGTCGTTGAAATGGCTATCGATTCCCATTAATGACGCCGTACGATTTGACTAGCCTGCCCAGCCTCTTGGTTTTGACACGTGGTGGGATTATGGGCATGCTTTCTAGAGGTGCCGATTCAAACTCAAGACCTCCATTAGAAAAAGGGGATGCCACTTCTCGTTACTCTTCATTTTCCTTCCTGATCTCATTTAGCTATCTCTCATTTTACTTTTCTGCAACTCACTTTCCTTAGCTTTCATGGCCCCCAAAGTTGGTGCTATCCAATCTGTCCTTGACGCTGGCAACGTAGGAGCACTGTATGTTTAGTACAACATTCTGACCTCCATCCTGTATTTTGTGTTAGGGAAACAAGATAGTGCCTGCTCTCCCCTGGAGGGGTTCATCACCATCTATGAGGTCCATTTGCAGAACGACCTCTGACTTCCCATTTTGGGAGAGCTGTTTGACGTCTTTCGGGCCCTTGGAGTGTCCGTCGGTAGATTCAATGCTAATGCCATTCGGTACTTGTGCTCTTTATGCGTATTCCTTTGTCACCATGGGAGGGCGTTGACAACGGCGGCAGTGAAGGTAATCATTCGGTTCTCCCAAAGTAAGAATTAGATCTTACTGTCCCCTCGAGAGTTGCACATCAATGAGGCCATCCCAACTTTATTAAGAACTGAAAGGACCGATTCTTCTTCATTAGGGTTTTTAGAAATTGGCCCTTATCCATGGACTAGGGCAATGTACTGACCACCCTCACCGGTAAGGCTTCGCGTGAGGAGGTGGAGTCTATTTGTCCGTTGATGGAGCTGATCCTGGCGAATTCAGAGGAGTTCAAGAAGGACCACCTTCTATCTCCCCAGGTGCTTGCCCTGGCCCATTGGGGCCCACCTTTGCCACACAAAAGTGTCAAGGCCACCACTCCCTAGCCAGCTTACTCCAAAAGAAAGGCTGGGATCCTATTCATTAGGGATCCGTTTGACAGTCCCTCTCGGCAGTGATCTGCATCATCCACAGCTTCTTCTTCATCTTCTACCACCGAGGGTCTTCTTATGGTAGAGAGGATGAGGGGCATTGGCAAGTCATCTTGGGTGCCAGCCCTCGCTACCTCCTCAGAGGCCGGTGCCACTAAGGTCGACGTTAAGGTGCCCTCAACTGGAGTGCTTCCTGTTCTACCTTCTGACATGCCGGTTAGATGCAGTGATGAGGGACCGATTGTGGTCTGACAGGAGGAAACCCATCCAAAGCCGGTGTCCACCTGTCATCCTGGGGAGTCGGTCAGGTTTGATTCTGGGATAGGCCATCCGACGGAAGACAGGTTGGCTGGCGGTGTTGAGGAGATGGTGGTGACCAAGGTCTCTCTGTCGACAACGCCCTTGAGAGCTTCCGCGATTGGAGAGCCTTACATTCGAGTGAGTTGTATTGAATTTTTACGCTTTGCTAGGACAACTGGCCTCAACCCCTTTTCCTTGTTTTGTTTGCAGGACAATGAAGTGGTGCCAATTTTTTCAAACATGCTTGCACCAGCGGACATCCTAGATCTAGATGTTAGAGGGGGAGCTCCGTCGGCTAACACAGACAAGGGTCAATCCGAGCATGGTGGAGGAGTTGTCGGGTCACCTGGATTCCGCAGCCTTCGAGATCGAGCTCTATCGAGACCTCATCATGGACCTTGAGCTCCAGCTTTTTGGGGTCTTGGGGGAGTTGCAGAGCTCTGGGCTGCCCTGCACCGATCTGAGGAGGCCTTCTTGGCGGCTGAGTAGGACCTGGCTTCACTCCAGAATGAGAACACCAAACTCGAGGAGGAGGAGTTGGCATCTCAAATGGACTTGGAGGAGTTGGGCCCAATTCTAAGCACAAGGGTCCACGAGGGTGTTCGGATCGCCTTCATCTTTGATCCTCACTTTCCCATTGGCATCTTTGATTAGAGAAACAGGGCTGCCTAGCACCAGACAGACCTGGTTGACTTTGCGTCCTCCAACCGGTCCTCACCCTTAGGCCGCCATTTCCCTCATTTACCATTCTTTCTTTGTATCCATTGTATATATATATATATATATATATTGCATACCATCGTTTGTATAGCACAGTTCCTCAATGAATAAAAGAAGGTTTTTCCAAAGGTATTGATGATTTTTTTTATTTATGTGCTCCCTTGCTCTCTCCCTTGCTCTCCTGTGATTGTCGGCCGGCTGAGCATGTTTGCTTTTTTAGTTGGGCCATCTTGTAGAGTTAGAGCCATTGTCCTTGCGGGATGGATCGGTCGCTTGGTCATTGACCGTCGTAGACTTACGACGTGCTATACAAGGACATGGTGACACTTGTATTATCAGATTTGCCCAAGTGAGGACACGCATTGATTCACCATCAAGGCGACGTGACCTTTTAGTGTTGACCGCGATGTCTTTTTGGCATTGGCTTCACCACTTAGCTTGCACAAATAATCTCTGCTTTACCCTCTTCCTTCGAATAGCTGAATGAGAAGTTATTGACATTCCAACCTTGCTCGTCCTGGCACGAGGAGCATTGTCCTCTGCTTCCTCTAAACCCTCGACTGAGGAGGGGAGCAGTGATGGGCAAATGGTGATGGAGAATGACGAATAGGACTCTGTGAATGGGGTTGCCACCGAGGAAGGGCACCACTTGGGCTCTCCACCATTGGAACCCCTCGACATCTTGAGGGCATCTCCTGGCCTTAAATCCATTAGTTCTTCTCGCCAGGTATGTTTGTCTTGTTGATAAGTTGCATGGATTCCTGATAGATATTTTCCGTAGTTGACCCCCTCTTTTTCGTTTGACAGCCTGAGAGGGTGCCTTGCTGGTTGGATGAGCCTCTGTTCTTGTAGGGAGATGAAGTCACTTGCTTGTTACGCACTCAGACTGATCGTGTCATTGAGGAGATGGAACGACGAGTTAACACGACGGTTAGGAACGCATTGCAGAGTCAGGTGCGAGCCAACTATCTGAACCAAGACCTATAAGAATTTGATGTGGAAACTCTCCGGAGCCCATGCTTGGGCTATGGGAAGGATCAAAGCACTAGAGGGTGAGCTAAGGACCAAGCTTCATCCCGGGGAGGTGGCCCTCACCCTAGAGGAGCGGTTTTAAGAAGGTGTCCATTTTAGCATGAGGGTTGCTTCCCTAGCGGACCCCAATTTTTCTGTTGGTTTCCTAGCCTCGAGAAATGATGGAGCTTCTCGCCAATTGGAGTTAATCGGTTACCTGTTAGAGGGGGTAGGGGGCCCATGCCACGTCCTCCCAGGGGTCCTCCATCTTAGATTAGCCGCCTGGGTAGGTTGTAATCTTGTATCTTTGAGGCCGTCAGATGTCTCCAGATGTACATCTTGATATATATAAATATGTACATATATATAGACTCTTTTTTTTGTGAGGAGCTAGACCGTGCCAGTCATCATCTCTAATGCTCTTATCTTGTGCTGAACTTCCTCGTCTAGCACATTTTTGATCGTCGGGTGTATACTATTGACATCATTGCCACCGACATCAATCTGATTGCAAACATTGGCTAGGAGGAGGCCGTGACTTCCGGCTAAGCCTTGTGGCCATTGTTGATGGGTTTTTTCTAGCTTGTGTCGTTGCTTGCATGTAAAGTTGTCGCTGGGTCCTATTGGAGGAAGTCGCAGCTTTCATGCGTCGGGTCCTAGTACGCCGACTATTGTAGACTGATGGTACTCGTCCTTTCAGGAGGAAGTTATCATACACATGTTAAAAGGCCCCTTAAATTATTGCGTTCTATTGCTATGGCCTGCTTGGTGATGAGACTGAGGTTCGATATGACCGCGCATGAGTCGCTCGATGTGGGATCGAGATTCAAATACGACCGTGTATGGGCTGCTCAGTGTAGGACCGAGGTTTGGCATCAGGTGAATGAGGATTCACCTGACTTTTGAGCAGTTTAGGCTATTTGAATTCATGCAACATCACACAAGCATTCATATAGAAAGGAAAATAGAAATGACAAAAATGTGCAAGTAAATAAGTAATTTTATTAAACGTTATACAATATTACAAGCATCCTTTAGCAACATACGCTTGACCTACTTGGGTTCGGTTGGTACCGATTTGTCATTCTAGGCTCAAAACTTGTATGCTCCACTCCGCAGAATGACCGAAATAAGGAAGTGGCCCTTCCAATTTTAAAAAACCTTACTCCAATCAGCTATCTTGCCGGTAGCCTCTATACTCCGCAGGACCAGGTCTTCCACCTCAAACTGACGAGCCTTCACCCTCTTGTTGCAGTACTGAAAAATTTGCTACTAATAGGTTGTTGTGCGCATCTTGGCTGGGCAGTTACTTCGAGCAAGTCTAGATGCTCTCTGAGCCACTGGGAGTTACTGAGCAGTTCAAATTCTTCTACCTGAAGGCTAGGCAGTCCGATCTTGACTAGGATGATGGCTTCAGTCCCATAGCACAAAATGAAAATATGTGCCTTAGAATTGATCAATCTTAAAGCGAAAGCTTAGATTTAAGTTTAAGTAGGAATAGATTAAGGGTAGTTAGGATTAGATAGGTTGTTTAAGTATTAGCCCTTAGGCTAGTTCTAAATTTTATTGAGTTATTGTTAACCCCTTTCTTTAATTTGATTTCTTGAGGCTTATTAATATTGTAATATTTTTGATTATAGGATATTAAATGGCAAGTAGAAGGGGTAAAAAAACTAATTGTGGAGGCGCTAGTATTCCCCTGGATCATGAGGCCGAATACTTAAACTTGTTAGGAAGGATGACAAACATTATAGAATCGATGGATCAGTATCACATGGCTTCGGTCCTTGCACCCAAGCCAGTTCTAGTAAATCCAACCCCGACAGCTTATGATAAGTTTACGGCGGAGAGAGCACCTGAATTTTTGAGAGAACCAGATCTGGTAAAGATAGATATTTGGATTTGGAGACTGAAGAAAATATTTACAGTCATTCAATATTCTAATCAGAAAAATGTGACTTTTGCGGCTTATAAGTTAGAGGGAAAAGCTAATAATTGGTGGTCGATGAAGAAAAGAGTATTGGTTTTGCCTGATGAGAAAATCTCTTGGGAAATGTTTGAGAAGGCTTTATTAGAATAACATTTTCCTTCTAGCCTCTAGAATTGAAAGGAAGTAGCATTTATGCAGCTTAGGCAGGAAAATCGCACCATGGTAGAATATGATGCGAAATTTGCTAAATTGTCTCAGTATGGGCCAGATATTGTAAAAAATGAATTGAGAAAAGTTTAGAAGTTTCAGTAATGATTAAGGGATAAGATTAGGAGCCAGTTAGTGACTCAAAAATTTCAAACTTACGTTGAGGTTTTAGATAGGGTTCTAATACTTGAAAGAGAACATGAGGCTCAGAAATCTTTTATTAAGAAAGCGGCTAATCAGGTGAGTTTTAGTATGGGATCCAATTTGAGATTTTCAAAACCTACAAAAACGATAAAGGTGTCTGATAAAGAAAAAGGTAGCATCGAATTTCAATTAGTGCTAGATTTTCAGACGTCTGTGGTAAATTGCAATCATTGTGGGAAGAAGCATTCGGGAGAAACTTGCTTTTGATTAACGGGGGCCTATTTTAATTGTGGTTAGTATGGTCATCTGATAAAAAATTATCCTCTACCCAAGAAACTGAAAATAAAGAAGCCCGCTATTCCAGCTAAAGCATTTATGGCAATAGTTCAGGACACTGAGGTATCCTCAAATGTGGATGAATATATTCTTTTATTTATGGAGATTTAATTTCTATTTTATTTAATTTAGAATTTATGAATACTTTTATTTCCCTATGAATTATATGTTACATCATATTCACTCTGAAAATTTTAGGTTGTCCCATGGTTGTAATCTGTGTATTCTTTTATGGATTTTATGAATTGTGAAAAGTAATCATTTGAATGTTCATTGGAGAAAAAGAAGACGAATTTAGTTGAGGAAATGTTTTATGGAGCATGTGTTATTGGAATCCTATGTAGAGTTGTGTTGTGATTGTTGTAGGATTGTCGGAGGTTGAGATTATTAGATGTATTAAGTGTTGTATAGGATATTTCATAGGTTTTTGTATAGTTTAACCGCCATGTTACAGAGGAAACTCTATATGATTCTCAACAGAACATACGGTTCGTCACAATTGGCATCTTCGATGGTATGATTTAAATTTGTGAGAATAAAGTGGTGACTAATTGGGAAAAGCAATTGATTTTGTAAACGTACATGGTCTTTTTAGGATTCGACAAGTATTTCCCAAGGATCGTAGAGCCATGAGACGTTTGGCTTATGAACAATCAGTATTTATAAGAATAGGATATGTGAAGGTCACCTTCGAGAAATTAAGGATAAATTGTTGGTCATTTTGTTTGGATTGACCCCTGATCGGTCTGGTAAGTTACGATAGAATGTACTGTTTTTTTTAAGGAAAGATAGAATTATGTTAATCTCACATAGTAATAGGTGGCTACTATCGATTTAAGTGGGGGAGGAGCTTATTATTTGAGATTATTTCAACCATATTCGGGATTAGTCAATGAGGGTTCTTATCTTGAGGAATTATATATATTGTTTTATCGTGACGGTAATTGTCCCATGATTTGGAGGTTTGAGGAGATGTATTATAAATGAGGAATGAGATATGTAATGAGACGTTTTGAGAAAGATCTAGGACTATATTTCCTGCTCGTATGTGGATGGTTATCCTTGGATTAAATGGAAGAGAAGTCCATAGTTAGAGTTATTCTACCATAGGTCGGAATTAATAATTGAAGTCTCTATTTTAAGAACTTGTGGGTAGTGACTTTGGAGATAGCTTTTGTCTAATAATTTTAAAGGCCAAAATAGTTATGTCGTTAAGGAAAGACAATCCTATGATATTGTAAGTAGATATCTTTGAGAGGAAAGACGATCCTATGATCCTATGATATGTCTAAGGATTGTGAAGATAAACCTCGATATCTTTGAGAGAACGGACCCTAGTACTGATAAATGATGTTAGGAATCTTAGATTTGATATGCCTTTGATGTTTCATAGGAGACGTCAAAGGTAAACTGCGAGTAGGCCCAATATTAGGGTAATAAGATGTTGTATTTTTAATTAGGAGACGGAAATATACATGAAAGATTGGAGTTATGAAATTTTGAAATAAGAAGTCCTTATGGTTGTATACTCGTCGATATGCCAGCGAGATCTTGAGGTTGTTAGTAATTGGGTTTTGAGATTTGGGTCATAACCTAAAGATATATCAAATTCTTGGGAGACTGTTATAATTATAATTTTTAATCTAGCAATAATTTGAGGATTTGTGGGCTTTTGCCCTCGTGGTATCGATATCTTGGGACTTTTGTATATGAGCCGATGGATATAAGTTATAAGAAGATATGGGATCCATAAAATAAATGATTAGATAGAACAGCAAAAGCGTGTGTAGGCTCATAACTTCCATATGTCTCTTGATGTGATTGAAGAGGCTAGGAGTGAATGGCCATGTATTTCAAAGATATGTAGATATTTGTTAAATTTCTGCTAAATCGGCCATTCTTGTCAATATAGATTTTGTATGTTAGGAAAATGTCGGTTTGAGGAAATACCAACAAAATAATGAGAATATGAGGTGTTCTACATTTGAGGTTTAATTATGATTTGAGATTTATATTAAAATCTTGGTCAAACTCGATCAAAGAATTTTAGGTGTTAGATTAAATCAGATATGGTGATGAATTGAACAGTATGATTTACAGCCAAATGATTAATCAAAGTTGCGCAACAATAGTGTGGTGAACCCATAGATTCTAAGGTTTAATTTGAGGTTTTGAAAGGAATAATCACTTTCGAGGCTTAGTAGAAAGTAAAGCAAGAATCATTAATCCGTTTGAGGTTTTGAACTAGGTCGGAAAGCTAATTAATAAATTGGGTTACAATCAGACTTGATGAATTTAAATTTTGATATAATAGAGTGGGTAATAAGGATCAAGATAATTTGAATGCATAAGGTTTTTTAGAATAATCATTTAATCGAGGAAGTGACTTGGAAACGTTAGAAAAGTTTCCTCCGATTAAGAAAATTCGAGAATTGTTAAATTTTGAAGACGAAGTTTTTATAAGTGGGGGATATTGTAATGACCCATGTTTCAAAATATAGTAATTCCTAATCATTAAGTTAATATAATTAAGTTTGTGGTATATGGATTAAGGAAAAATGATGAAAAATTTAATTCAGAAGCAAAATTAGGCATCAGTGGCTTGGTGCCCGGGCTGCCCTTGAGGTGCCACTCGGGCAGATTTAACAGAATAGTTGCGTCCGAGGCACCACCCAGGTGTGAAAAAGATAATCGACCACCTGAAGGGCACTCGACGAGTGCTCGAGCGCGACCCTCAAGAATACCTTGGCGCTCGATGCGAGCTCGAGCGGCGCTCGAGTGTGATATAAAAGCTTCCCACGGCCTTTGTTTCGTGTTTATAAAAGGAAAGAAGGGGAAGAGAGAGAGAGGAGGAAAGAGAACCCAGGGCACGAAGTGGAGCAACGATGGGAGGAAGAGGAGAAAAGGGAACGAGAAGGAAATTTTGGCCGCTTTCGATCCGATCAGAGTAAAAAAGTCGGTAGACCGAACTCAGGTAAGTGTACCTTAAACTTTATTTTTCATTTTTACCGCTTTTAAATATCTCCACTTTCACATTTATACTCTAAAACTATTGTTCTCTAAACTTTATTACGAATATTGCATGTTTCTCTTGACTTTTGGATTAAATTTCATGTTTATATATATGTATTATAATTTATAGCTTTGATTCTATGATTTAGCTCAAGATTTAGGTTCAATTTTCGTCCGGAAGCTTCGCATGAAACCTAGAACAAAAATTAGGGATTTGATTTTTAAAAATCTTGAATCTTGAGATATAAATATTATTTGGTGATTTGTTAGAGCTTATCAGATGATTTTTACCTGAAAATTTTACATGAAACTATACCGTTAAATTATTGAGAACTTTTAAAGCTATCTAAAGGTTTAATTGTATGAATTTGAATGGTTTTTGAGGCATAATAAGTTAAGAACTAAGAATTGAGAATAATGATGCCTTCAGTTCAGTTAAATCAGTAAGAAATTGGACCTAGGACTATTATTCAGTCAGGTAATGTTCTCCGACATGTCTTAAATTGTTACGGTGGTACTCAAGGATAACTTTATCGATAGAGTAATACGTGGTCCGCCCTTCTTCGAGACGTTAATACTGGAGGTAGATTTAAGTCTGATTTGCCTTCGGAAGGTAATATTATAAATCATCTTGTTAGAAGGAATGTTGTTGTTTTGAGTTTTGCCTTTATCGTGTGGAATGAATACAATTTATCTTCGATTATTTACTCCTTCAACTAGTATGGTTTATTAACTCAGGTCCCTTAAAAACTTAGAGGCAATTTAAAGAATAATACGAAGTTTGATTTGATTTACAATTTCGATACATTTTACGGCAAATGTAAGAAAAGATAAAAGAAACAAGAATAAGATTTTGGTTTCCAAATTCATGTTTTCATATTGTTTCATGTTTTCTCATATCTTCCCAATGTTCCTACTTTTTAATTGAATCATGTTCTTTTCTTCTAATGTACATACATATTTTTATGGTACCTTATTGAATTTCGACTCACCCTAATTGTTTTTGCCCCTCCAAATGAGACAATATAACTGGTGCCTGAAGAACAGGAGTAGATAAGGCTTGGCAAAGAGGATTTTGGAGTCTCAAAGCCTCTAAAAGATTTTAGGAGTTTTGATAGCTTTGAATGTAATTAATTAATATTATGAACGAACTTGTACATCTGATGATTATGGCATATTGTATAGCTTGTTGGATGGTTATTTGTGCTTCTACAGGGTTATCTTGTGGATCTAATTTTGCTTCCACTATTTTATTTTAGATTTGTACAGATCTTAATTGGCATCTCTCATTTGATCTTGATATAGTGGACATGACTGTTGAATTAAAGTCATGGACAAATATGGCGTCTGAATAATCTTGTGTTGTGAATATATGTTGAAGTCCTTATTTGTATGCCGTGTCCAGGTTGTGTAATTTCAAGTTGTTTATATTGGATTTTGTCCATTTTTAGAAAACATTCTACCCAATTCTCTACAGAAATTTATGTTATATTATTTTGGGCATTAGTTTTATTTGTCGATTGACGAAAGCCATGAAAGAAAAATAGACTGTTCCGTCACAAGCCTCATCTAGGCCCTAGAAGTTGAGTAGAGTGCGAAAATGGTCGAGATGATCCATGGGGTTAGTACCTTCATCGTATGATTCTAGGGCTGACATCGTGAACTTGGGAGGAAGTGGTTAGATCTGGATCTCTATAGTGAAGAATGACCTCTTTAGGTTGGTGGAGTGCCCACCGGTATCTCCTTTGAACACATACTTCCATATCTTGTCAACTTTCTGCTCTACCTAGAGGAGGTTGTAATCATTTTAGCATTGAGATAAGTCCTCAACTATGAGTGTCCGGCTGAGCAGGGCAGAATCGGTCAAGTGTTGCATGAAGCTCCTTCTTGGGCCAGGGGTCTCTGCTCGTAGCGGGAATAGTGTGGATTTCTTTGTTCTGGGCTCTTCTCCGGTTTATCACAACTTAGCCGACCTTCCAACCTAGAGCAACTCCTAGCATTCGATGCTACCAAGGCATCATAATTGCCAGGGCGCAGTGCCAACCTGGCCGATTTTTCCCTTCTCTGGCCTTGTGCTTGAAGGCCGGAGTGTGGGCAGAGGAGAAGGGAGCCCCCTGCCTCTTCCTGCCTTGGCGTGTGTAGAGCACTTGGAGCATCAGAGTCATGTTCATTTGCACTGCCATCACCTTGATGATGGGAGTCGGTAGCTCCTCTGCTCGGCTACTAGTGGAGGAGTCGTCACCGAGGGAGGTGGCATCCTTATCCGAAACACTGGCTTGAGCTCTTGTGTTTACCATACTTTTGGAGGAAATATTGGTTAGCCTTTTATTCGGCTTCCCACAGATAGCGCCAATAATACGTCTTGGATACGAGTTATTGACGGATTTGACAACAATTGGGTAACTGGTTCTAGCGAAAGTGGACCCTAATCTCCATGTTCCTTGGCTTGAATCTTGCATGCCATAATAAAAGACATGACGTTAGAGAAAAACGGTGAAACTTACTTTTCGATTTATCCTCTGACACTTAAGTCAGTAATCCTTCTTCCGAGATGAATAATATGAATATAAAATATATAGGAATCAATTCAGGGAATGAGGATTTGTGAGTTTGACTCGAAGGTGGTGCTCAACATAGAGTGACTTTTTATGGTGGTGTACTTGTGGAGAGTGGTTTTTGCATTGTGGAGCATTTTCAGAGAGTTTTCAGGATGCTGGATTACTAGTATTAGTTTTGAGTGCTGAAGAGAGTACTACATATTTAGGTTACAATTTATGAATCTAGGTTACAATTTATTTAAAATTAAAAAAAGTAAGCCTTATAGTTGTATCATAACTTGATATCTCTTCCCCACATGATAATACATGTACCAAATTTATAAATATTCATTATCATAAATCATAGGGTAAAAAGAGTGAGTATATGTACACGAATAAAGGCTAATACACAAATCTACATGACAAGTAATAAATTTGGTAAACTTACTTTTTATTCATTTTATCTAATAAACAAATCAAGAGATTTTGAAACAAATAAAGAACACCTAAAATTATATCGAGAGCAGAGAGATCAAGCTAGCAAATAACAAAATACTAATTAAATATAAAATAAATAAA
The DNA here is from genome assembly GCA_025585075.1 of Nepenthes mirabilis. Lineage (NCBI taxonomy): Eukaryota > Viridiplantae > Streptophyta > Magnoliopsida > Caryophyllales > Nepenthaceae > Nepenthes > Nepenthes mirabilis. The sequence continues at coordinate 218 of JAODPA010001765.1, read as the reverse complement.
ATGTTTCATTTAAGATGGAATGGTGATAGTTACAAAAATCCTTAAACTTACAGAACTTAAAATTAATAAATCGGATCTATATAGAAAAATTAAATTTATTTTAAGAATGATGCCAAAAGCTTGACCTCTAAACAAGATAAAGCTAACATCATAATTGTAGAGTTTTTTAATGCCATCGTTTTTCATATAAATTATATTTATTATATTCTAAACTAATT
>JAODPA010001754.1:0-14173 GCA_025585075.1 Nepenthes mirabilis | reverse complement strand
CAGCCATTTTTGCAATGGAACTCAATAGTTTCTGCCGACTCACCGGAATTCCTGCTCTTTCACTGTCTGTCCGTGTAAAGCCTTTCTCTCTCTCTCTCTCGCTCTTTGTTTATTATTATTTTTTATTTTGTTTATCCCCAAAGATCTCACTTTTTTATTATACGGGAAAGGCAAAAAGGAAAATACTGAATTCTTTCAATTATAAATGAATGTTGTCGGCTACCTCCAAGATTTACATAGAATAAAAAGCGAAGTCGTCGTCGATTATCCCCATAAAACTCACGCATTTACATTTACAGCCCAGTTAATGCTGCAATGTGAGGGAGTAGGAAAATAAGAGGTGAATAGCGGCAAATCAGGCGAGAGATGGTGTCACAAGTATTTGAAAATTCCAGTAAATAATATTGTCTTCTTTCCTCACAGATCTAGATGGTGATGGTGTGGTGCACATTAAATTCCACTTCTGGAGAGAGAAATCTTGCGAGTTTTGCGTGTGAGAAAGTCAATAGTAAATCCCGAGTCATTCAAATATTCGACGACCCTGTGAACAGCGAGAGAGAGAGAGAGAGAGAGAGAGAGAGAGAGATTTGGGAGCTGGGCTTGCCTCCGTCGAGAAAGAAACGAGTTGGGTAGTGCCATGATTCTTCTTATTTTTCTCAGCCTCTCTCCCTTCTTCGAATCTTGAAAGTCTTGGATTCCTGTTTGAGCGGCTTAATTTAAGTACGACATTTTTAATTTTTTTCCGATTGTTTATCGATGCGTTGAATCGAACGAGTGAGAATTGCAGTTAGAGATCGAACTCTAACAAAACTCCAATTTTGCGTTCCAGAATTTTTAGATTTCTAGAGAGAGAGGGGGGAGGGGGGAATTAATAGTAGGCATTTATTGTAGCTTAACCCCCACTAATGGCAGTGAAGATATAGCTTTGTCGTGAATCAGGATTGGATCAATCTAATGACGCGATACCCTCCTTTCTCTCTCTAGGTATCAGGCTACGCGTAGTCGAGTGTGCGAGATATATATAGAGAGAGAGAGAGAGAGAGTGAGTGAGTGAGCGAGCGAGCACTACTGAGAAGACAAAGCTGCCAGTCGGGCTAGATCATGAAGTTCGCCTGCTAATCTGCTCATTTTCTGCTTTTCATTTTTCTCTTCTCCACTCTCTCAGGTACCCCCTCCCCCTCTGCTCAGATTGTTTGTTGAATGTAAACTAGGAGTTGATCTGTGCAGTTTTCAGTTCCATTTTTTTTCTGGGTTTTATTTAGTTTTCGGTATGAAAGCACCAAATGGATGGATTTTTTATTAAATCATACCTAGATTTATCGCCCCTTTTGTGGATTTTATTGGTATTGGATTGATTAAAATGGGGCAATGGCTAAATTTCTCTGGATCGTTCAGTTTACTGAGCTGGAGGTTTCAAAGTGAGCAGATTTCGAATCTTTTTTCTGGGTGTGTATGCTTCCCCCACTTTCACTAATTTCAATGTTGGCTTAGAAGATGGGTTTCTGTTCAAAATTTTCCTTTTTCTTAGGTATCATTCTGATTGAGCTTGTTTAAGATTGCAGGGTTTAACTCAACTGTCTCATCCCCTATTTTAACACTATTTTGAAATAATTATTGTTGTTTAATTGGATCTAGTACCAAAATAGGTTTCCTGATGTTTCTGTTTATTCAAAAGTTAGGTTATCTGATGTTTCTCTTCATTTATAAGTTTCTCAANCTCAGGTACCCCCTCCCCCTCTGCTCAGATTGTTTGTTGAATGTAAACTAGGAGTTGATCTGTGCAGTTTTCAGTTCCATTTTTTTTTCTGGGTTTTATTTAGTTTTCGGTATGAAGGCACCAAATGGATGGATATTTTATTAAATCATACCTAGATTTATCGCCCCTTTTGTGGATTTTATTGGTATTGGATTGATTAAAATGGGGCAATGGCTAAATTTCTCTGGATCGTTCAGTTTACTGAGCTGTAGGTTTCAAAGTGAGCAGATTTCGAATCTTTTTTCTGGGTGTGTATGCTTCCCCCACTTTCACTCATTTCAATGTTGGCTTAGAAGATGGGTTTCTGTTCAAAATTTTCCTTTTTCTTAGGTATCATTCTGATTGAGATTGTTTAAGATTGCAGGGTTTAACTCAACTGTCTCATCCCCTATTTTAACACTATTTTGAAATAATTATTGTTGTTTAATTGGATCTAGTACCAAAATAGGATTCCTGACGTTTCTGTTTATTCAAAAGTTAGGTTATCTGATGTTTCTCTTCATTTATAAGTTTCTCAAATATATTTTGTTGGAATCTCAGGTTGCTCAATGTCCAAGCCCCTTTGTAGGCGATTTTCTGGTAACAGCCAAGGTCACTTGGATTCTCAGGACTCCCAAATGAAAGATAAAACAGAAAAGGAAGATATCCATATCAATCGTTCTCCATCTGACCACGGCTATTTATCTTTGAAATTCCCTCCTCGGCTACTTTTTACTGATATTAATTCTTCATCAAACTTCGGTGTAAATGAAAATGGTTTCACAGCTGATAGCAGCATAAGAAATAAGCAAAAATTTCCTTTGCTTCTTCTCAGGATCAGTTTAGTTGTCATAGTTGTTCTTGCTATATCTGGGTCATTTTGGTGGACTATCTCAATTACTGCATCGTCAAGAGGTCACATATATCACAGTTATAGAAGATTGCAGGAGCAACTTGTTTCAGACCTTTGGGATATCGGCGAGCTTTCTTTGGGACCTTCAAAGCTGAAGGAATTGGAGTTCTGTGATGAGGAATCCGAAAATTTTGTTCCATGCTACAATGTTTCGGAAAGTTTTGTTTCGGGTTACACTGAAGGTGATGAGTACGAACGCCATTGTAATTATGGATCGACGCAACATTGCTTAGTTTCACCACCAATAAATTATAAAATTCCACTGAGATGGCCTACAGGAAGAGATGTCATTTGGCTTGGAAATGTTAAGATTACTGCTCAGGAAGTACTTTCCTCTGGAAGCTTGTCAAAAAGGTGAGTGGAAGATCGATCCAACAATTAGACTAGGAGATTGACCTTTCACTTAATCTTGTTGCCTCATCCTTTGCATTTTGCTTGATCATCTCCAACTTGTTACTACAGGATGATGATGCTAGACGAAGAGCAGATTTCTTTCCGTTCTGCTTCTTTGATGTTTGATGGTATTGAAGACTACTCGCATCAAATTGCAGAAATGATTGGGCTCAGAAATGAGTCAAGTTTCTTACAAGCTGGGGTTAGTAGTAGTCTCCTTGTGATTGGCAGAGTTTGTCATTTTTTAAAATTGTTCTTTCCTCTAAAATTATGAACAACTGCATACAGCTAATCTATGGAAGGCAAATATGTCATTTAACATGGTGTACTGCCGCTTGGTTGGGCTCACTAGATTTAGCAAGTTCTTAACGACTAAATTAGTGCTGCATTTACCTTCTATTTACCATTCTGGATTCTGCTGACTGAATTTACTGAACTCTATCCAGTGGTAATTTTTTTAAAAAATTACCTACGTCTTTTACCTTATCAGGATCAGGATCAGGACAGGACACCGACAGATATGAATTGTTGGGATGCATTCCTAGCTGCATTACATTTGATTGGGTTGTGTCATTTCATGCTAGTACCACAAGGTTGACCACATGTAACGTTGATGCGACTGCTGACATTACGTCTACAAATTTGAAGTTGGACATTTTGAATACTTGATTTTACATGTATTAATGATTCACATTAAGGAATTGTGTTGATAACGTTAAAAAAAATAATTGAGTGGATAACATTAAAAGTAAAGTATTTCACTGTGCAATGTTTTGCTCAGATTTTGCATCCAGATATTTTTGAAGAATTCTATCCCCCTCCCAAATAAACTGTGATATACAAATGTGGCAAAAGTGTGCTAGATGAAAGGAATGCCTTCTACTCTTCTGACATGGGAAAAAATTTTATGATCTTTTTTATTTTCAACCTTGTACTAAGGCACACGGAGCACTAAAAGAATATTTGAATAAAACAAAAATGATAAGCAAACCCGAAAACTAAAGATTCTTGAAGATCCAGTGTTGACACCCAGTGATTTTCATCAAATTCACTTGTTTCTTGATCATCATCATGCTAGTAGACTACCGATGGGGTTTCTGCCCTTCAATAATCTACATGTTAATGTGTGAGTTATTCGTATCTCTACATTGGGACTGATATTCATAGCATAAAAATTCTACTTCATTATTGCAGGTTAGAACCATCCTGGATATAGGATGTGGTTATGGTAGCTTTGGAGCACATCTCTTCTCAAAACATTTACTTACTATGTGCATCGCAAACTATGAGGCTTCTGGCAGTCAAGTACAGCTTACCCTCGAAAGAGGTCTTCCAGCAATGATTGGTTCTTTAACAACAAAGCAGTTACCATATCCAGCTCTTTCCTATGATATGGTTCATTGTGCACGATGTGGTGTCGATTGGGAGAGAAAAGGTGCGACTTTTAAGTTGGATATAACGTGTCTTGAAGCAGGATGCTACAAGGATGACTTCAAGATTTTTGTGTACTTCATTTGCTGGTTAATGCATGTAAATGTGATAACAGATTACATTTTTCTGGAGTTATAGTTGCCATATATTCTGCTACTCCCCCTCCTTTCTCGTAAACAAGAACGAATCTGATCTGTTGAAGAAAGGAGATTTGGAGAGGAGGCACTGTTTGTGCATATGCAGTAAGTATTATGTCAAAAGTTTTCTGACCCAGTAGGCTTTTTGTTAGGTGTAGAAGCACTTCACTGAATAGATAGGTCAAAGCTCCTAGAATAGCAGTAGCAACAACAACAAAGCCTTAAATCCCACTAAATGAGGTCAGTTATATGAAACGATTTTCGTCATTCTACTCGATTTATAGTTGCAATGTTGGAATATTGCAGCCTCCATGAAGATACTACAAGATTCTTTCTATGAATATGACATTCAAAGTGTCAGGCCCAGTCAATGACAAATTTCTAGCTTCACTACTGCTTGTTGGTAGCATTTCTTTTGTGATTACTCCTTTTGATCTTTTGGTTATGAATTTCCTAGACATTTCTTGTGACATGGACATTTACTTTATCACAATAAGTGTAATTACTGTGATTTATGTAATTATGTATTTATGCAACTATTGGCGATGCCTACTATCCATTTCGGGGAATTTAGGTATTCAATTTTGTGATGTTTGAATATTTACCACTGATTGCAGATGGTTTGTTTTTGTTAGAGGCGGATAGAGTATTAAAGCCAGGTGGATACTTTGTCTGGACTTCACCACTTACAAGTTCCCGCAGTAAGGAGAACCAGAAGAAATGGAATTTGGTGCAAGATCTTGCATTAAATCTCTGTTGGGAATTGCTGTCACAGCAGGATGAAACCGTCGTGTGGAAGAAGACAATTAAGAGGGGTTGTTATTTCTCTCGGTCAGGCATCTAAATGATCAATGCTTCAGTTGTTGGATTTTTATTTACTGTGTTACTGATCTATTATCGCATAAGACATATGGGTGCTTTACTGTTTTGGAGGGAGTGACAAGTGATTCTGATTTTCTTACTTTACCTGCTTTTATTTTCAGGAAACCCGGTTCGACCCCCCCTGTTTGCAGCAAGCGCAATGATGCTGAATCTTCATATTATCGACCACTCCAGAATTGTATAGGAGGAACTCATAGCCCCTTGTGGATTGCCATTGAAGATAGGCCAACTTGGCCTTCAAGGGCTAAATTGAATGCAAAAGAACTTCACCTCCATGGTATGTTCTGCAAATCTTAGCTCTGTTGCAAAGTCTTGTTAGAATACCGTGTTGATATTTTCTGATAATTCCTTCTTATAGGCATCATATATCATATATAGATACCCGATTCTATATCGGTGCAATTTCTGTTCCGGTTCCGGGGTTTACATATACTCATAATTTTTGTTATAATTGAAATTGAGAAAAATAGAAATTAACAAAGATTTTTTTTAGGAAGGGAATTAATATAGCGGAGATCTACTGATAGAAGATGATATGCAAGTATCTACTGGACCTAAGCTATCAATAGGTTCTCCTAGTACATTAAATTTTAGTCATGAGAGTTGCTATGCTGTATGTGTACATTTTTACAAGAAATCTCTGCGGGAAAGCTTTTGTTAACTTAAAAGGTCTTGGTACTTGATACAAATTGTAACATGAAAAGTCTTTCTTTGTCCACAACACCTCTTGATTTCCAAGAATTAGTCACTACTGATATTACGATAAAACGCTTCATTTTATTTTCACCTTGTCATCTATGCTACTTCCCCTATATTTTAATGGTTAGTTTGATTCATTAGGGCTGCATTCAGAAGAATTGGCTGAGGATTCTGCAAATTGGAACTCAGTTGTTCGTAATTATTGGTCTCTTCTCTCTCCGGCAATATTCTCAGATCATCCAAAAAGACCGGGTGACGAGGATCCAACTCCCCCATTCAACATGCTTCGTAATGTGCTAGACATGAATGCCCGCTTCGGAGGCTTTAACTCTGCATTGCTCGAAGCTGGAAAATCTGTGTGGGTCATGAATGTGGTCCCTACAAGTGGGCCTAACTACCTACCCTTGATTATGGGCAGGGGATTCATCGGTGTTTTACACGACTGGTAAATGTCACTCTCTTCTGCTTTGCAAAAAGAAGAATAATTTTTTTTTTTTGTTGACTTGCTGATTCTCAATTATGATTATAAATTTTCTTGCAATTCTTGTCTCTGGTTTGATTTGCCTTCCAGGAGCAACATGCTGGGAGACTCTATCTTCCAACTCATAATAGCATTGCCATGTAAATGAAAGATTATTCGTTGTTGCTGATGGGGAAAGCTTACTCCCACGTAAAAATTCATTATGGATAGCAACCTATGTTGCAGTTCATACTTCCAAACAAAGAAATAATATGCAGATTTGTTGAACACTTAATTTAATCTTAAATGTGTTAATACTCATTGAGTTAGATAAAGTCTCTTAAATAGAGCGAAATGCTGGAATAGTGGTTCTTTTGGCTTTGCTTTTGTTTTGCCAAATTTTTGGTAAAAAGTTAATACTATTGGGGATTGAAAGAAGCATCTAATGACGGAACTGTCGTTTTTGCCTGAATTTTTGCATTTTACATGTAGGTGTGAAGGATTTCCAACATATCCTCGAACTTATGATATGGTGCATGCTGATGGACTTCTTACACTTGAAACTCGGCAGCATCATAGATGCAGCATGCTTGATATATTTCTCGAGATAGATCGATTACTTCGCCCAGAGGTATTATAATTATTGTTTTTTCCTTGGCATTCCGCTTCCATTTTCACATAATAATGCACTGGTTTCCTCATTGCTTGTACTATGTAGCTGTTACAAATTGGATTATTCGACTCTGTTCCAAAACTTCTGTTGTTAATCTACTAAATGATTTTTGTTTCCTTCTCTTAATTTGGATCTTCAAAGTACCTCAAAACCCAAAAGGAAAATTCTATAAGATTTGTGGATGATCGCAAAATGTGCTAACATAAGTTGGCTGGGACAGGGCTGGGTGATATTGCGAGATGCTGCTGCACTAATTGAATCTGCGAGAGCTCTCACTGCCCAACTAAAATGGGATGCCCGAGCCATGGAAATCGAGAGCAACAATGAGCAGAGATTACTGGTCTGCCAAAAGCCTTTAATTAAGAGGCAGCCAAAGTGACCTATGCCAGCCTGCAAAGGGTAGATCCTGCAGTTAGAATGCCTTTTCTTGACACTATAAGTTCCAGTGTACAAAAAAAGGAGCAAGCAATTGAAGGTTTCAAAGAGGAAACCCAAAAAAAGAGAAAACAGCAAAACAGAGAAAAATGAAAGCTATCATGGTGGAAGCCAACCACTACTCCTATGAAGCTGTAAGGCATGCATAGGGGCCTTGGACTTGCACAATTTGTGGACGCGAAAGCTACAGAAGTATAGGGTTAAAAAACGTAATTTCATGAGTAATCTTTTCATTTTAAAGTTATACGATCACATTATTATTCACATTGTGACGGTTTTTATAAGAATAATCAAGAGCGGTCAGCTGCAGTATGTATAGAATGCTGGGAGATGATGCTGCTCTTTTTTGGGGGGAACCAGATTATATTCGTTGTAGGCAGTTTTATTTTGAAGTATTTATTGATGAATCAGAAAAGGCTGTTTATGTAAAACAGAGTATGATTATTGCTGAATGGTATATCGTGAAACTACAGCTGTTGTCGTTAGGAAGAAGTGTTTTTTTTATGCCACCGTTCACCGCCACCACTATTACCACCATTATCAACGCCGCAGCCACCCACTGCCACTTTTACCATTAAATTGCATCATTAAATCAGATTGTAAAGGTGATTAAAAGAATAGCCAAAGAGCTTTCTCCTGCGGTAGGTGACGCTACGTGTTTTTGGTTCTCTGTTCAGAAGACGTAATAGTCACTGCAGTGTTATACTTCAATTATTTGTAGACGAATCATGAATTGCAGCCTAGGCAGACTATGAATGTTGCAGAAGAATTATGAAGAAATTCACGTTCCATGTTCTTCCACTTATGCTTGAGGTAGGAAAGCATAATAAATTATATAAAAGGTGCACAGCTGAATAAATTTAATGCTGCTGGTACAAGAAGTACTTATCCAAGAATGTCGGCAGCATGTAATAAGTTACTGATTCTACTGTCAAATCCACCATATCTTCGAAGGCGCAGTGTCTCCACCCCCACCCAGGAAAAATTCAATAAATATAAGAATATTTGTTATTAATTTTGTAACTCACAATCCACTAATTGCCCTTGAATAGAAGACACGGCTGAGAGCTTGGAATGAAACAGCATTGGGAGTTAATGGCAGCTCGAAGCGATGCATATTTGATGAAAGCAGGGTCTTGATCAAGAATGATTCATCATTGTTAATGAGATATCTGCTCCAATTTCAAGTCAAAAATAATTTATAAACTTTGATATAATAATTTAAAGTTTTAGATCTGCTACTTTTTCAAATAAAATAGAGCTTTACATGTGATTTACTGGGATATTGTGAAATATCTCTGGGATATAATATTTTTTTATGTTTGATTACGTTTTACACTAATCAAATTAAAACCCAAAGCTTCTAATAAAAAACAAACTCATTTAACACTTATGAATTATTTTCTACAATAAATCAACTATTATTAGTTGAAAAAGCAAACAAACAAATAAACAAGTTATCAATCAACTACTGTTACCATGTGGCATAATCCTCCTTTGACACTTTACACTTGCTACACTACCTTAAAAATAGCTGATGCCTTGCCTTTTCCTTCCCTCCACGAAAATTGTGCATGAAAGTATTGCTTAAAAATAGTACACAGAAAAATTCATTATATTTAGAGTTTTGGTAATCTTTTTGACACAAAAATGCTCACATACTTACCATATTTTGTTACTGTCTCAATCAATTTTGAGTCCACCATATACTAATTTTATGATTCGAATTCGTCAAAACTAAATCACAAATCGACAACAAAATCATTACCTCCCTTTTATCAATATGCTCTGAAAATTTCAGGCTTTTTTGGATAATGGCACTCTGAAATTCAGTAAATAAATGGAATGTGGAGTAATAATCTAAAAAAAAAAGAAAAACATTTACGGTATGACCTTTCTCATTCGATGGACAGGCTTTCACAAGCAAAGGATTCAAGTGGAAATCCCTCTATTAAAACATACTCTGAAATTCACCAAACAATCGCGTTTTTCCACTTTCCGCTTGTAAATTCCCATGATCGAAAAAGAGCAGAGGAGAACAAACTCACCAACAACACAACGATGCAGCTATGGTGGCGCGGGTGTATTGCGTCCGCTCGTGAACCTGCTCCAGTACCAATGCTTCTCCCAAACGGACGACATCGACTCAAGAGGAATTCCTTTGGTTTCCGGCAAAAATAAGGCGACGAATGCGGTCATGATGATGATCCAGCCGGCATAGAAGAGGAAGGCGCCGAACTTGAGGCGGCAGAGAATGGCCAAGAAGGTCTGAGACAGGACAAAAGTGGTGGCTAAGTTGATGGCGACGCTGATGCTCTGGCCTATTGGCCTGATCTTCAGAGGAAAGATTTCGCTTGGGACAACCCACGTAAGGGGACCCCATGACCATCCGAAGCCGGCTCCAAATAAGCACATGAGCAGCAGAATCAGCAACGCTTGGGTCTTGCTTATCAGCGCTGTCCCTTCTACTCCCGCTACCACTGCCAGTTGAATTCCGATTGCCGCCTAAACAATCGTGCAAGACACAGAGAAAATTTGACCCTATATTAGATCGTCGATGCTTCTCTTCGGAGACTTTTCCATGAGATCAAATGTTCTCAAGTATTGGGATCCCACTCCATTCGTGTTGGGTAATTTTATAAATTTTAAAAAATGGGGCTCGTTGTATAAATTAGAGGAAATATAAGCAGATTTTTAAGACATTATAGAACAACTCATTGACATTGATTTATCACAACCTTATATAATGCCTCTTGTGAGGTTATTCTAGATTTTAGAAAATAAGAAATATACTATTATTTAACGTGTTATTAACGTATCATGTCTTCATATTTAGAGAATTAATATAACGATAAGTCGGTTTGGTGTCCATGTTCCATGTTAATGTCAATGTTTCTCAGGTCGTCAAAGAGAAGGATTCAATTTTTCTTTTTTTTTTTTGCCACATGAGATTCATATAATTTTTAGGTTCATTTTAAATTTTATAAGATATCTTATATTACAACGGATATGTTATGTGATAACTTAATTAATCTAAGTGAGTTCAATGATAAATGACAATAAGAGTTTTAGAGTGAAATAGTAGAGTTGTTGTCGCATAGTCTTATGAGTTTGAGTCTGTAAAAATGACACCCTATATAATATAACTTTAAAGTGCATACAATAAATCTGGAATTATCCAACCCTCCCTCAAATCTACATGTTTTGGGTACACTTGGTAGCTTAATCTAAATGAGTTCAATGATAAATGACAATAGGAATTTCGGAGTGAAACAGTAGAGTTGTCGTCATATAATTTGATGTTACGAGTTTGAGTCATAAAAATAATGTTGGGGTTACTCCCTTGTAAGGATTTGGATGTGGATTCTTACGCATATGAGTAATGTTGTTTGCGGACTTTTGAGCAATGTTGTCTGCGGACTTATGGACAAGTTGTCTAAGGATTTTGCAAACGGACGCGGACATTATATAATATCCAAGAACTTTCTTCAATTGGAGGCATACTTAAAGGCCCGAGGACCTTTGAGTTCGAAGACTTGGATACAATAAGCATACGTGGAGGTCAACTCAAAAGATTCTCTGAGCACTTGAAAATCTGTGGGGATATGCGCAGACATTGCAGAGTGGTAGGTCATTTTTGTAGAACACGACAATCTGCAGAAATGTTGCAGATTTGCAGGCTGTCAAGTAGCCACCAGTATGTGTTTCCTCTACGTTGGCATGGCTGTTACTTTCAACAGCCCGTGTATATATTGCACTCTGATTATATGTGTGAGTGAGAGAGAAGGTGCCACACAGAACGTGAGAGTGTGAGAATTTTCAGTAGAAGAACAAAGAGTAAAGTGTAATAGAGAGCAGTGAGAGAACTGTGTGTGTTCTTGTGCTCTGTTATTCATTTTTTTTTCGAAAGGGCTTGTGTATCCGAGTATGTTTCTGTAACGGACTCTTATACATAGTTGATATAGTTGTGGACTGAAATCCCATGATTTTTTCTTATTTTAAAAGATTTTTTACGTAAAATTTGATTGCATTTTTTTTATCTGTTTTATTTCTCCTTATTATTGTTTTATGTTCATCGTAAGAAAGTGAGTGGTTTGGTGACTTTCCATCTGGTCATCCCGTGCTTGTCCCTACAAATAACACCTTACATAATGTAATTTAAAAATGCAAATAATAAATATGAAACTATCCGACCTTTTATCAAATCTGCATGGTTTGGGCACCCTTGGCTTCCCCTTTTTAGTTCAATAACAAGTGACAAGTTGATCAAACAGCCCTTCTATAGGATGCTGAATTGTGCAAACATGAAAAGAGAGCGTATATACCTGGCAAAGGAACATGAGCCATCCCCCATGCAAAAACAAGAACCTCCTACCACACCTGTCAACCGCAAACGTGGACACAAGGATGAAGACGATATTATCTATGCCAAGTATAATGGCAGCAAGGAACGCAGAGTCAGCACCGGAGCCAACAGATTGGAGTATCACCGGTGCGTAGAAGGCAATGATGAAGATCCCAGAAATCTGCTGGAAGAACGGAATGGCTAACGCCATCACCAAATGAGGCCTGTATTGCCTCTGAAATATGATGACGAATGGCTCCTGGCTCACAGCCTTCGACGCTTCGCTGGCCTTCACCAGCTCGGCCAGCTCGTTCTCGACATCAGCCTCTCCGCGTATTTTAATCAGAACTTGCCGAGCCTCTTCTAGCTTGCCTAGGTCGACAAGGCTGCTGGGGGAGTCGGAGATGAAGAATAGGCCAATCAGCATGATGAGCGACGGAAAGATGGCGCAGCCAAGGGAGAGCCGCCATCCCCATGGCAACTTGGATGAGAAGTAGTTTAAGATGCTGGCACAGAGGACGCCAATGCCTATGAAAAGATGGAACCCCGTGTTGAACGCCCCCCGCCACTTTGGTGGCGCCACCTCGGCGAGGAAGAGAGGAGTTGCCTACATTTATTTTGTTTAATATTTTCAAGTAGAAGAGTGAATGAATTCGGAATATCCTTGTTTAGTAGTATTATGCTACTCATTATGCACATTGTACGTACATACAAAATATAATCAAATATAAAAGCATAATTATATTTGATGACAACCATACTCAACCTATTAGGGGCAATAATTATCTTCAGAAAAATGACATTAACAAAATGTATTGATACATTCTTTTTATCTATTTAAATAAATAATTATTTATTTCTTTTTTTTTTAAATAATATTATGATTATGAAGTTATTTTATGGCTAAAAACTACCTTAATTTTAAATCACTCAAAAGATTTTTATTTCTATGGAGGTGGGCTAGATGTTGGTGTAGTTGGAGGACTATAGTAGTAGAATGTGACTTGCCTGGTTATTGAAACCAATTCCAATTCCAAAGAAAAGACGTCCCAAGATGAGCATCAGAAAACTCTCAGCTGCAGCATTCAATGCACCACCGATGAGGAAGGCGACACCTCCGAGCAACATGGTGAGCTTCCGTCCGAAGGAGGCAGTGAGGCGGCTGGCCACCAGTGAAGAAATGAATCCGGCAACGTAGAGGGAGGACGTGAAGGACGTCAAAGCGTGGCTATCATAGACGCAATAGACTGTTGTTTTGGCCTCTGCTCCCTGCTTTGTTACTTCGGGAAAGAATTTCTCCAAAAACGGCACCATTGTTGTTACACCTCCTGTAGTTGCCAAAAACTAAGGTCAAGAAATATTGACTGTTGTCTGATGACATGAGAAAGAAAATCCCATTAATGGTAGTTAAATTAAGGTGATTATAATTATGAGGAAGTTGCGATGAGAATCCGAAAATTTCATGGTGATCGTCGTTTGTTTCTTCTAAAAATATGTGATCACACACTGAAAGATCGAAGCTATATGCTGAGATTACTTTGATCCATACACAAACTCTCAGAAAAGAGAGAAATGTTCAAAGAAATTCACGTCGTCCAATTTAATGTCAAAATTGATAGAAAGAACTCGGGAAAGGTCTGAATATATGAAGACGTCAGTAAACGGCACCTGAAATCCCAATGTCATAGCCAAAAATGAGGCCAGCAGAGGCGGCGACAATGCAAGTGACGAGCACTCCGACTGTCAGCCGATCACCGCCACCGGAAGCACCGCCATAGGAGCTGCCGTTGCTGATATTTCGGTTGTAAGCGAAAGGACCTCCTCCCATCTCTCTGTCTCTCTTCGTCTTGCGATTCTCCACCCACTGCTGCTTATTTCTCTCTCGCCTTTTCGGCACGAACTGTTATATGTAATCGATCTTCCTCGCAGAACAGCTTTCGGCTGATAATTTTACAGCTGCGAGAGTCAAAAGCTAACTGCCAATTTAGGAAAATGGCTGCTCGAATCCAACCATTTGCAGTTCTTCTGCCATGATCTGTCAGAAGTATGATTTTTTTCCTCTCTGCTTCT
>JAODPA010001743.1:0-14173 GCA_025585075.1 Nepenthes mirabilis | reverse complement strand
TCCCCAAAGGGATCTCCTATCAATCTCCTGATTAGAGGCATAAATGAAGGAGATGAAACAGGATTGGTTATTAGATTTGTTACGAATTTTACAGTGAATAATTTGGTCAGATTTAGATAAGACTCGCAAATCAACAATGCCGGCATCCCAACCAACCCAAATGCGACCAGATGGAGTGGCAGAGTAATTCCACTCCCACATCCAGGACGACATTAGTTTATTAGAAATATGGGTTGCCTTATTTTCTCTAACCCGAGTTTCCACCAGACCCACTATGGAAACACTAGAGGACAAAATAAATTGCTTGACGTCATGGGATTTAAGAGTCCCATTGAGACCCCGGACGTTCCAACAGGCGACATTAACCATGGGGTTTGGAAGAAGGGGAGTGTCTTCTCTTAGGCCCCTTGAAATTTTTCAAGATCGATTTGGGTTGGAACGAACCTCCGACCCGCTCACCAGGTGGCAAGGGGGCAGTACCATTAGTTGCCCGAGCGTCAGCCGGCTGTCGAGAACCAGAACAATCTGGTGCAGTCGTACTAGAGGGTCCAGCATTCAGAGATTCAACACCAGGCATAGGAGTTAATGAAGAGAGTAGGTCATGGGCACCACTGCTGCTAGAGTGTCCATTACAGCTGGGCTCCAAGAGGGATACTAATGGAGGCATTTGGTCCTCAACGGGAGGAGTAAGGAGAGCTGACTCATCAACCTCTAAGGCCGGACTGGGAGTAGAATCAGGCCTAACAAGACGGTCTGCTGCATCCTCCGGAGATACATCAAGGCAATCCGGATGAATGGCGTCCTCCAAATATTGTAAAGCGGCAAAAGAGTTAGTATAAGACACTGGGGCAGCAGAATTACCAATGATAGTAGCTGCGCCAGCTTTCTGCCCTGGAGCTCCACCCAATGGGGTCTTGTCAGCAGGATCAGACCGATGAAGATGACCCGGTGCTTTAGGCTTAGGGGCCGTTTTCCTAGGACTGATGACGGGTACACCCTTACCTGGTTTCCAAGGGTATACCACAGTCACATCCACAACCAGCGAAGCTCCACGTTGATCACCAAGGTAGACCCTGATACTATCAGGCAGATGAGAAGTGGCTGTAATTTCAACATAGATACGGCCTACCCGTAAGCGTTCACCCTTGGCAGTGGCAGGATCCATTTGAAGGGGCTTCCCTATAGCGCTAGCAATCCAGCTGAGGCCAAGGGGGGTCCAGAACTGGACCGGCACACCCTTCAGGTGAATCCAGATGGGGAAAGATTTATGGTAATCTTTAGAGATGGCCATTTCCGGGGACCATTTCTTCAGGAAGAAAGGTCTCCCAGCAAAAGTCCAAGGCCCATGATTCAGACAATCCTGCATCAGGGCCTCACTATCGAATCTAAACAGGAAAAAGCCAAGATCCAATTCAGCAACATGGGTAATACCAAACTTCACCCAGATCTTTCTGGCAATGTGGTTAACAACGTGAAAGTTTAAATGTGAGTCATAGAAATAACCCACAATGGAGTCTTTTCAAGCGGCATCACCCTGCTGAATAACCTCAGCAAGGGAAAAGAGCTCAATAACAGAGCCTGACTTGGAAGGGGGAGGGAAGAATTAGAGAGGAGTACCTGAGGCCAGACTAGTCTTACTGACGATGGAAGCCCACGACGGCTGAACAGCATAGCTCATCGACGAAGAGGAGGCGACATCAGAAGGAGCACACACCTCCGGGAGAGGTGCATCAATGGTGGCAACAGAGCAAGATGAAACCCCAGGACCACCACCGAGGGATTTTTTGGGCGAGGAGCTAGAAAGGGGGCGGGGGACCGTCACCGGGGGCTCCATGAGCGCCAACGGGGGAGAGGAAACAAGGAATCAAGGAAAAACCCGAGCGAGAAAAAAACTCGCAACGACAGAGATGGCAGAGTAGAACCAGAACAAGCAGGGCTAGGATAGGAGGGAAACGACTGCCTACGGGGGACCAGCCATGGCTGGCGCCGCCGTCGGAGGAGGGCGAAAGGAGCGCGGAGAAGAAAATTTGAAAGCTACTGTCAGAGAGTCGATTCTGTCAGAGCGGATTTGGGCGAACATGAAATCAAGATATTTCATATTTTGTATGCCCAGATCCTACATCGGCAGCAACACATTGTCACACCCAGAATATTAGTGGCATATATCAGTTGTTAACCAAAAGGTGCACCTCGATAAACAGTAACAGAGCCCTACACTTCAAACACAAACTGCAATACATCGATATTTATAGTTATTGTTTTGCATTATATATTATCATATTATTTCCTTACGAGTTCAAACAAAGAGCTCAGTAACAACCCTTATAAATATTTATTCTTGACTCTATGAGTAAAATTTTAGCATTCAAAACCCAATATTTTCCAAACTCAACTCTATGACACGTTTACTAGATTCTAATTGGACTCTAACCCAATTTGATTTTATACCCATCAAATAGCAATTCGAATAGTGTTAGCTTAAGCTTCTCTTACTTACCGTTAGGATTGCCGGTATTTTTTCTAATTTTACCGCAAATAATGACTCAGACGGAAAAAATAACATGGAGAAGCCCAATCACAATTGGGCCTGGCCACGGCCATGCGATGTTTGGGTGCCCGGCCCGACGTGAAACTAATGCCCGATTCATAAGATTATCGCCGTAGACAGAGTCCAACCCTCAAGAAAAGTGAAATGACATATCTGTCCTTTCGGCAGGACGATATTTGCCTGCCAAATTTGTCGTCTCCGTTTTTAGGAAGCTTCAATTCGACCTCAATATCCGGTAAGCCCACCTTCCGTTCCCGTAGCCATCTCCGTCAGACGCAACCAGAAAGTCAGTCACGCCATTTAAAAAAAAATGGGTTTTACAAAATTTCGCCGAAACCAAGACAACGACGTAACTTAACGAAATCCCAACGCTCGACAACGTCGGCCCACGCGCTCCTGTCTCACTTCCCGGCGAGTCGACGATCTCATGTCATCTCTGTTTCCCTATCATGCGGCTCACGCCTTTCTTGTTTATCATCGCCGCTTATCATTTCCCTTACTCCAACCGACGCCCTTTTCACCCCTCGTCTCTCCTCAGATCCGATCCCAAATTTTCAATTTCTCCACCACCGTCGGTGAAACCGCCGTAGCGAGATCTGGGTATGGGTGAATTAGAGGAATCTCTGTCTCATCCGTCGAGAAATCTGTGGTCGTTGCCGGTCCGTGAAGACTGTTGGAGCCAGGAAGCTACGTTCACTCTCATCGAAGCCTGGGGTCAGCGTTACCTGGAGCTCAATCGCGGAAACCTCCGCCAGAAGCACTGGCAAGAGGTTGCCGAGGCTGTCAATGCCCGCCATGGCCAGATCAAGAAGGCTAGACGGACGGATGTTCAGTGCAAGAACCGGATCGACACTCTGAAGAAGAAGTACAAGATCGAGAAGGCTAGGGTTTTGGAATCGAACGAGAGTTTCACGAGCCAGTGGCCGTTCTTCCCTCCTCTCGACGCGCTGATCGGATCGACGATGACCTCTGCGGCGTTGAAAAAGTCTTCGCCTCAGACGCCGTCGACAGGACCTCCGATGGCCGTGCCGCTGATGCCTTACCGTAGAACTCCGACTTCAGTCGCTGCTGAGACGGTGCTTCCGCTGAAGCGCCCGTCGTCGATGGCGACAACTCTTCCAACCGATGAGTCTTATTTTAGAAAAAATTATTCTGCCGTTGCTGCCGCTGCTGCGGCAGCGGAAGCAGCTGAGACGGATGATGAGGAGGATGAGGAAGAGGAACTGGAAGAGTCGAAATCGGGTGGGGAGGCTGGCGAGGCGGATGGGATACAGAAGTTGGCGAAGGCGATCGACAGGTTCGCCGAGGTTTATGCGAGAGTAGAATCAGAGAAGCAGCGACAAATGATTGAGTTGGAGAAGCAGCGGATGAAATTTGCCAAGGAATTGGAGTTGCAGAGGATGCAGATGGTTGTGGAGTTGCAGGTTCAGCTAGAAAAGATTAAGCGTGCAAAGAGCTCGAATTCAAATAGCGACACAAAGATTTGATCTTGTTTAATCCACTGCCTAAGCAGTGTGGCGTGCATTTTTCCTTAGTTTATTGATAAAGAGGTATTGCGTAGCTAGACAATTAGTCCCCCCCCCCCCCCTACCTGTGAACAAAAAAATACAAATAAAAAAATATCCATAGGGTTCATATTATTCATAGATGAGCTTATGATGTCGCTTGCATCCTCTCTGTTATTTAGTGCTTATTGTTATAGATAGGCTAATGTATTTTTGTCCTTCTAAATGCAAGAACATGAGAATTTCCTGGATTAGAGGTTCCCCATTTTTTCCACTTCTGATAAGCATTGACGTGATTTAGAGGTTGTTTTGGCAGTTTGTTGATGTGATTTAATATAGATAAGTAGTTTATGTTGATGGTTACCCTTCTTAGTTTATCAGCAATAGGCATAAGTGGAAAAAAGAAAGGAAAGAAAAGAAATGTCTTCATGCTTATATATTGGATAGCCATGGCTGTAATTTGTATTTGAAAGTTCTCTTCTCTTTTTCCCCTCCAGCATGGCTATGTAAATGATGTTGCTGTTCTTTGAAGTACAGCTTTATTTATTTGACTTGGCAGTGACGGTAGTTCAAGTGAGCTTCTGATATAGGCTTTTATGACATCTTAATATTAGACCTCAATGGTGATAAGGACGCTTAGTATTTGCTGGGATAGGGGTTGTTGTAAGGGAAGGGAATGAACGTCCTTTATTTTGCATGGCTTGGCAAGCTGTCTAAGATCCCGACCCCTCAAATGCCACAACTTGAACTCTGAAAACAATAAATTTCTGCAGAAATTCAAAACCTTTGTCAATCCTAGCAAAATAGCATCATTTTAATCAATGAAATGGTAATGGTGGAGTAGTTATTAATTTTGTTTATTTTCTTATGCAAACAATTGAAGTCATCTGTTCATCTGCTCTGTCTTCTCTTCTCTTCATAAGTTGGTATAGAGAAGAAAATGACAGAAACTAGTGTTCTAAACTTGGACTTAAGGCACTAATAAGGAAAACCTTCTTGGTTTCTGTTCCATTGATCTCTCAAAGTAGGGAGATTTCCACTGCATAAAACACTATCCTATTTACTAGCCAACTGAAAATTGTCTATGCTGGTTGCATATACCTTTATGTAATTTCCATCAAACACATCTGCAACAACAGCATGCTGCAGCTCTGGTTGCTGATGTATTGATCTGAAATTATAGCCACTTATCAACTTAATCTTTCTGTGTATCAGAAATATCAAAGATAAACAAACGCTTTGACTTTTAGCCTTGAAGAAACCACTCAAAGTCCTTGACTTGACATTCATTGCTAGAAGCAGCATAACCTTTGTTTGTGGCTTTTGAAGCTCCCCCCTCGAGGACCTGCTGAATGTGTTTAGTATCCATGACCGGCCCTTTTTCCCTCATAAATTGGCAGTATCTATCATCATTTACTCAAGTCTCAACAGGGTAGTAGAATCTAGTACTGTTATGGTCCTCCAAGTGGAGAAGACTATTCTGTTAATCTCATCATTTACCCATTTAATTTCTAATTCTGACTATTAAATGGATATGAGAGCTTTCCTATTGGGAGGACCATAACAACTATTAGTGGAATCAAGTGGTGGGTGCTGCTTGGAAGAGCGGCTTCTTTATAATTCTGCTTAATGAATTCTTTTATGTGAAATTCAGCTGTTGCTTATCAAAGTCCCAAGATTGGCATGCTTAATGTCTAAAACCTGGTTGATTGATTCTCTTTGTCCATCTGCCAAGCGATTGGATACTTCAACTGAGTCCCTGATGCAAAAGGTTTTTTTTCACAACCCTGATCCCGAACACATAATTAAATAAATAATCAAAGCTTATTTCAAAGTCTGGATATGATGCTACAACAAATATCATTAGATAATTTCAATAATATAAAACAAAGGCTAAGATCCAAAAGTCACGCCAAAGGTGGCTCTAGAATAAACCATTGCCTGATTGATGAATAAAAGATATATAGAGATATACTTAAATATATTCCATCAATTCTCTATAATAATTTTTATTTAGTTAAAACCAAAAAAATAAATATACAATTTTTATTTTCATATTTGGAAAACAATTCATCTTTGCAAAATTAGAGCTCTCACTAAATACCTGTATAAAAGAGACATGCAAGTATAATTTCTCAAAAAATTCAGGATTTCTAGATAACATGTTTAAATTAAGGTACAAACATTTAAAATCTTATAAAATAGAAGCAAATCTTACATGCATGCAACATAATATGAAAAGAAGTAGAAAACATGCACAAACATTTGACAAGACATGATAAGAGTTTTCGGAATTATTTAACAATAAGGAAGAAATGAGTTTAGATACACTTGCCTTAAATTAGATTTACCAAAGATTTGTTTGAAATCACTTTAAACTTACTCTCTCCTTCCTCTCTCTTCTCTTCTCCTCTTCTTATTCTCTCTTTTCTTAAAATTTCGCTGAAATGCGTAGAAAATATGCAGGAAATCCTTAAATAACATACTAGCACATATGTGCCAATTATACATGGATCAGGTGCAAAGACTAATTTTAGCCTATGCACGAGAGCCCATCAGACACTCATTAGGTGCCGCGATATTAGAACAAAAACATAGAGCACCTTTCATGCTCACATCAGGCATGAAGATTTTACTTCAAATACGCTCATGTGTGACTCTTACACCCATCAGGCTCCCCTTATGTTTTTCCCACTACGATCCGACAATTTCTGACTAGATCCCACAATTGCTCTTAATAATATATTAATTTACTTTAACTTAGCTTTATTAAATAAATCTTGGTATTTAGATTTCCCAGTTTCTTTGGAAAACAAATGAGGTAGACTCAGCATCTGAGGCTTTTAGGCACAGATTCTAAATCTAAAAAATCCTCGCTACAAAACTGGCATCATATCCCCTGGCCTTAAAAAAGGAAACCTATTAGACAAAAGCAATGCCCAATCGATGCCATGATGCTTCTTGTTCTGGTAAATTGTGTATAACCTGTAGGATGTAAGTTTTTCTTGGTGTGCCCTGTCACCCAGTGTGAGAGGTTTGACTAACCTAGATGAAAATTCATGGCAGTTGACCCTTCCTTCAATTTCATATAAACCCCAAAAGGAAATCCATAAAGTGATTCATTCTCAAGTTCTTTGAGCTATTGTTAGTATTTGTAAGGTTTTTACAACCTAAGAACTCAAGGCAAAACACAAGTAAATACCAGTCCTTTGATCATCTTCACATTTATCTAGTGCCTTCCATCAATTTATTGAGTGCCTTCACATGTGATTTGATCCACCACTCATCTGTGATCACACACATATTACATGTAAATATTTAAGTTTTAACTTGCATGAATGCTTTGATTCCATCAAAACTCAATCAGCTCACATTGGGGTCAACATTGAAAATTGCGCAATTGAGTTCCACATTATATGTCATTACACGACATACAACTACTTGAAATTGTGAGTGAAGGATCAAAAACCTCAGCATTTGGAGTATCGCTCTGTTAACTTTTTCAACAGAATTGTCCCCAGGAAGCTCTTCTTTTTCAGTCAGTGTAAAGAATGATAATAGAGCCGAAATTCCTTAGGAGTGTTAGGTTGGCTCTCCAAACTGTGGACCCTTCCAAACTTTGCTAATTAAATGATATTCAATTCCTTTCTGTATGTTCATTTTCAGATTTTTTAGCAGATAGAAATGAACCTGGCATTTTAAAAGGGATGAGTCACATCGCAAACTTGATTCCTGAGGAGACACAAAGTGTGCTTCTTTCTACCTTCTGTAATAGGAATAAACACTCGGCTTAACATAATGAGTCAGCAGTAGATCTCACAATCATGGTTAGAACAGAAGAATATGATCAGAATTGATCAGCACACTTTCTCAAGCAGCTTTTTGATTAGTGTGCAACTACACCCTCCTTCAGGAATGTTGAATTTTGTTCTTTCTTATGAAAGGATGGGCACTCTCACTTGAATTACCCTCACTAGGGTGCAAAGCTTCACCTTGGATGACATTTTTCTCATGCTAAAGTCTACCATCTACAAAGGACAGGTCAGAGCTATCCCAGTGCCTTTTCTGAGGCACCTTATCTGTGTAGAGACAACTGCACTTCTTACTGGCATTTTTAGCTTTATTCCTGGATCAGCTGCTTTCAATTAGATTCTTCACGCTTTGTAAGCAAGTTTCTTTTGTTCTCTTTCTGTAGCAAAAACTTAGCGGCATCCTCAATTCATGTTATACCTGTTGGAGTTGGGTCAATTATTCTATATACTATGCCTTTCTTTAGGCATTGGCGCAGGACAACACAAGCACAGTGGGAAAGAAACAATCTACAACATTTATGATAGAATTGCTTGTCACTGAATATGACCATTCACATCAAAGCGCAACATGTCACCCTAGGAAAGAAATTGATGGAGATGTATCATTAACAATTATACCAAAGGAATTGATATCCGTATTAAACCAGGTCCATCTCATAGCAATTTCTCAAGATCATTTATGATTAGATCACAAACCTAGCCAGTACAAAAGAAACATGTCCAGAAAATGTTGAGCTGCCTCCAATTCTTCATCTTCAATGGCCATTGTCGTCACTCTTCAAATCTGACTGATTCTCATTGAACTGGACATACATCAGTTTCTTCGTACTCTTGATTACTTTCACTGCAAAACAGTCCAAGCATCCTTTCTACATCTTTTTTCCAGCTCGACTAGGTGTTCATTGCAAACAAGCATACGGATTTTGGAAAAGCATGTGACCTGCTATTGCTTGGACATATATGGATGAGAATTGTTTTGACCAAAGGTTCTTCGGTAGAATGGGAATGACAATGTAGACGTAGGTTCATGTCAAGGAGTGTGGTGGGGTAGGCTTCTTTTAACATGTTTCAGTTTTTCATGATAATAATGTATTAGTTTGAAAATGTCACAAAAGGAACATTGAAGTGTCATAGGATTATAAATGAAAAATAATGCTAGGAACCTCTACTATGGCTTTTTGTTTCTTGTTTACTTGGCTTATTAACCTAAAAATATAGTGACTTGCATCAGACACTTACAGAAATGAAAAGGAATCACTACAAATTTCTCATATATTTAGTGGGAACTCTGAATATAGCGTTCCAAATTGCTAGTATTCCTATCTGAGAACCAAGATAACAATTTGCTATGGTCATAGGAAAAAATGGTAACTCTGGTTTTGACCCCATCCGGGGTATATTGTCTCCTCAATCATCCTAAATCACTTTCAGCTATCCTCCAACTTTCATTGTTGGTTGTGGCAGCCCCACAACCACTCTGCTCTGCTGGTTTATGTTACCATGTGAGGTGCCATTGGTTTTGCTGTTCGTGGATCTCCTTGCTCTATTATGCGACTTCTGTTCTTTCTTAGTCCGTAATCTTCAATTTGGATATATCATTTTATTCTATTCACGTATTTAAATGTATTTAGTGTCTTTGGAACTTCTAATTTACGTGGTATTAGTATTGAAGTTGAAACTCTTCATAAGCATATACAGGTTGCCATGTATACATGTTCTTCATTTCCTGTTCAAATGCCTTTTTTATTTAGTGGGGGGCTTGGGGGCTTGCTAACCATGCACAGGATTAAAGATACAAGCATTCTTCTGTTTGGATTACGTAGGATTTCTTGTTGGCTTTGTCAACCATGGATCTGAAAATTTAAATTACGGCTCAAAAAAAAAAAAAGAAAAAGATTTATGAGCAGTTCTCTTTGTTCCTCGCAGATATTTATGGCTTTCAGGACCTCCCCACTCTGGTCCTATTTCTTTCAGGAGTTCATTGAATGAGCAAGTTCGGCTGCATTTCATATGATTCTGGCTGGTTTTAGGTGGACAATTTGGATACCTATCAGAGTGATCTGCTGCAGTCAAGAATGATTCAACAAAATGCAGCAGCCACAGATCTTCTGCTCGTCCTCCCACCTTCACTTTTTTCCCACTGTTTTTTCAGATGGTTCAACATATCCTGATGGGGATAATTACTCAGCATCATGGGTTCTTGTAATCTCGGATAGCTTAATTATTCTGTAAACTTTTGCCATTGAGCCTACTTTTGAATGCCCAAGAGAAGTTCACCTCCCCTTTTTTGGTGGTCGGTGCATTCATTTCTTTGTGCGCTGTTGCTTCCATGGTTCTTATTCCATCATCAGGAAAAATGAAAATTCCCCTTCTTCCAGGCATTAAATGTAATACTGTTGCAATCTCATGCTTTGTTTAATTGACGTGTACTTTTCAAATACTACAAATGCTTTGGCAGATCATTTAACGAATGATGGGAAAGCAGGAAATGCTGATCATCAGCTCTCAGTGTGTAAATCCCCGTTTGTCTCCTCTGATCACTTGTGAGTGAGCGGTGTTCAAACTAATCATAGGATTCAACTTCTTCCGCCCACGGGTCTTTGCAGCATGCTCCAGAGCTGACCCAAAACCAGATAATTCAGTCTCTTCTTCGGCGTGTTTGGCTGATGAACAAGTCACCCAAAAGTATTCAAGTCCAATATCTTTTTGGGCATCGGTCCTTGTGCTCAAGCCGATGATGCCAATGGTTCAGGACTAGACTCTGCAAAAAAGAGCTCCTTGCTTTTTTGATTTGACGGGGATCAAACTACCTGTGTCCCGGGAAACCAATATATTACAGGATCTAGCCAATGAGACAACTGTTGGTATGCGCTGTGCCTGCCTCTCGGAGGGTTCCTGTTGAGATGGTTCATGTTCAATCTTCCAACTGTGGCTTCAGTAAATGGTCTGGGCCAATGGGAACCTCTCGGGACCTGAGCCATTGAAACCTCTAGGCATGGTAATGCAATTGGTTTATTGCATAAAACCTCCAAGAGGACGTTATCCCAACCACCGGTACAGATCAATTTTCGACATTTTGTTTTGGGCACAGAAATTGGTTGAGCATTTATTGATTCTTTTGATATTCACCGAAGCAAAAATCCAGTTGCACATGATGTCAAAGCTACATCTAACAGTAGTGTAAGAACAGCCAATGTTGTTGATGTGTACCTTAGGCTAGGATTTGGTCTGAAGAAATTCTATCTAAATTTTAAATTTTTAAATTTGAATCCTACATACTATAAATACAAGCAAAAACTTTGAAGGAAATGGGACTCGTCTCAAAATATCATCCAATGTTTAAATTAGTACTTTTATTTTAATAGTTTTGAGTTATAAAAGGTTAAAGGAATAGAGCAGTGTGAGAATTAAATGGTGAAGGATTATAGAGGGTGAAGTGGAGGAGTTGGTTTTGAAGCTCTTATTCTTCTTTTCTCTTTTTTATCCTCCTTTTTTCCCCTCCCCTAATTACAGGAAGAGGAGGCTGTTATTCATAGTGTCACCCTGAAGTAGTTCCTTAATAATGGCTTCTCAGAATCAATTTCTCTGAGGCAATTCTTAAGATAAGCAGTTCTTTCCTCTAACTTGAATAAAAAGTAGGTTGTCAACCTTTTTTAATGTCCTGTTGTGATCATTGTGATTAATTGCACCGATTGTTAGTAGCTTACAGGCAGTTACTTACATGAAAAATTATAGGTTGGGTGATACGTGATGACAGATTTACAATGACCCATTCTTTGATATCTTCTTTTATGACTCAAGTGATATTGTGCTATTAGCCAAATTGGGCCCATTTGTGTATTGGCTTCCCCCATTCTTTTAGACCTTGCCTTATGCATGACTTCGGCTTAGCCTAACACTAATCCTCCGGGTTTAAAGCTTAAAATTGGACTTTAAAACTATATGTTTGGTTTCAAGGAGTTGAATGACTATTCTTTACTCTTGTCTTTTGCCCTTTCTCTCTCCACGGGGGAAAGTCATTGTGGCGAGCAGTCATCGTCTCCTCATGACTCGGCTCACCTCCTAAGTCCCCTTCTCGAAATCTCTAGCAGTGAGTGGAGCGGAGTGGACATCTTGGTTCATTTTCCCTTTCTCGTTCAAGATATCATTGAAATTGTGCATGACGATCTAATTGGGGCTGTTAATAATTATTACCCTAATGTCATTCTTCTTCTTTTTACCCAGGTCTTATGACGTGGTATTATTAATTAAGATTTAATTTGTACGTATTTTGAAGTGAAAATGAATGAATATTGGAATGCTTTATATCTGCTCATATGTTTGATCTCTCAGATTGTTGATTTAATCTCTTTCTTCTCAGACTTGTATATGTTCGTTTAGAGATACATAGCTCCTTAGGATAGTGACTAATCAATAAATTTGGTAGACCTCTTGCTCAAATTGCCAAATCTGCTGGAGTGATATGTTGGAATATGGTTACTCCTTTGTGGGTGATTTTAACAAACTAATTTGTCATCGGAATGTATTAGCCGGTCAACTTACGTTGACCGGCTGGAAGGCAAAAACGGTCAATGGAGTTTGACCGGCGGACAACCAACTGGATCCGGTCAACGATTGGTCAACGGACGGTCAACTGAGGGTTGACCGGATGGCTGTGGAGGACGGTCAACGGGGAGTTGACCGGATGACACTGTAGACGGTCAACGGGGAGTTGACCGGCTGGAAAGGAAGAATTTACCAGTTAGTATTACTGATATGGAATCAACCAAGGATCACCAGAAGACTCTTGTGATAGCCAATGGGCATAGACGGCTAAGGGACTTGACTGCAGCAATGACCGAGGACGTCGTGGACAGCTAGCAACAAGTTGTTGGACAGTAGAGCAGGTGGCAGACCTGTTGCACATAAGGTGTCTGTGCAGGTGGCAGATTGCAGAGTTAGTGGATGAAGTTGTTTGCAGGTTGCAGAGCAGGTGGCAGGCATTTGACCACACTCAACTTGCCTATTGGTTGAAGTCTTCTAGGCAGACCACCATATATACGCATGCTGGGCATGCAGTGGTGAGGGAGAGTGAAAATAAGCATCCGAGCACGGTAAAGTGTAAAGAGAAAAAATCCAATGGTGAAGAAACAAGAGAGGAGTGCACCACCAGTGAGAAGAAGAAGGAAGAAAAACAGAGAGTAAAAGAGCGGAGTGTTTCCCGTTTATTCCGGTGAGGTTTTTCTTTGTTATTCTCGGATGTGTAGCGGATACTCCATCTCGGAGGTTTGTAACCTATTTTTCACATAGTAGATTTGCTGTCGACTCTACTCCCGTGGTTTTCCCTTGGTTCATAAGGGTTTCCACATAAAACGACGTGTGCTTTTACTTCCTCTTTCCTTTCCTTATTTATCATTCTGTTCGGACGACCTCCTCCCGGCCAACAAGTGGTATCAGAGACTGGTTCGTGAACCGTCGATTGGATGGCGTCGTCGGCAAAGAATGGGACGTTCAATGTGGAGCAGTTCAATGGGCAAAATAATTTCATCCTTTAGTAGGAAAGGGTGAGGAATATTTTGACTTGGGAAGGAACGGTAATAGCTCTTTGGAAAAAGGAGGAGAAGCCGGAGAAACTGTCCGAGGACCAGTGGCAGGAAAAGATGGATCTTGCCAACTCCACCATTAAGTTGTGTTTGGCGGACAACACACTCCAGGAGGTCCTCGGACTGTCAGACCCGACCGAGGTTTGGGAGAAGCTTGAGAGCCGGTACAAGTCCAAGTCCTTGACAACCAGACTGTATATGAAGAACAGTTCTATGGCCTACGGTTGTCGGAAGGTGAGTGCTTTGAGAAGCACTTGGACGAGTTTAACCGGCTGTTAACGCAGATGTCGGTCATTGATAAGAAGATCAAGGAGGAGGACAAAGCGTTGGTGTTGCTGGCATCCTTGCCGACCTCGTACGATCATATCGTCACGACGTTGCAGTTCGGAAAGGACACGCTGAAGCTGGACAAGGTCATAGCTTCCCTGCTTATGAACAAGTCAAGGCGGAGGGAAAGCGGTGAGGCCTCAAGCTCTCGGGAAAGTGTTCTGGTGGCGACCGGCAGTCAGGGACGAGGGAGATCTGATCGAGGACCAGGTGGCAGGACGGAGAGGAGCAATAGCTGGAGCAAGCTTGAAGGAAGGAATTGTTTTTTTGTGGTAAGAAAGGCCACATAAAGAGGGGCTGTCTGCAGAAAAGACAGGACAAGGAGGGCAGAAGCGATTGTCAGGAGAAAAGGGATCAGGCTGAAGATCCGGAGACCATTGCTTTCTACAGAGACCTCCT
>JAODPA010001732.1:0-14173 GCA_025585075.1 Nepenthes mirabilis | reverse complement strand
TAATTATGTATTTTCATATCATGAGGTACTTATACTTTTTGTAGAAATTATACTATAATAAAATTTTAACATATGGGATGCTAAATTCGCATGTAATTGAGCTACTTCAACAAAATAGTACAGAAAATTCAACAACCTTCTATATTTATATCAATTCATTTTATGAACAAATATGTAGAGCATTTATATGAAATTTTAGCACATGCAGTGAACTTTAATTAAGTTATTTAGACATGCAAGAATGTATATACGAAATTCAGGCATTGAAGATCAATATATCATAAAATCAAAATATGCATTAGGAGATATTATAGAGTTCAGCACATATTTATTTATACTTCAACTTAGGCATGGAGTTTTATGCAATTTTGCTACAAAATGATGAGAATTTAACATGCATGCTAAACATAAATATTATATTTTAAATTTATATTATGTATTAGTATTTAAATAAGAATGTGAAGTTTGGAATACGCTTGCCTTTACTTAATTCTTATCAAAAACTATCTTGACTCCACTTAATTTTGAGTTTCTTGGCTTCCTTTCTTCTCCTCTCTCTCTTCTCCTCATTTGCTTCTCTGTCTTCTCTTAAATTGATCTAAAAAATGATAGAGAATTGAGCTGAAGGTCACTTATATATAGAGTGGCGCTCGAGCGCCACTCAGGCACGCGTCAAGCGCCATGGCAACTGGATTACAATGCTCGAGCGCTGCTCAGGCATGTCTCGAGTGCTTAGTTGCTGTCAACGAGTGCTCGTACGTCAATCAGGCATCCTTTAGGCACTAACCCCATGGATTTTGGTGCTCAGATGTGTATTGGGCCTCTATCAAGCGTTGAGCCATCTAATCTAATTTTGACTCATAACCCAATTTTTCACGTCCTTTGACCTCAATTTCAATTATATTACTTTAATCAATCAAAATTATTATAAATGGACTCAAACCATACAAATTGTCCATCCCTTTATGAATGATTTGCCATGCAAAATTTCAACTTGGTTCCAAGCTCCCAATACAAACTCCCAAAACTTGGATAAAAACCTTTGATCTCAATCTGATACGAATCCCGTTAAATCTCACTTCTTCATTTATGTACAACTTTTAACAATTGATTCATTTAAAATGTCTTGATTATGTCAATAAATTGAGCTGACTTTGTCAATCGACCGATAATCACCCATATTGCACAATAATTTCTTGTTATTATTGCCAAACCTATTACAAAATCCACAATTATGTGTTCTCATTTTAAGTTAAGAGTTGTTATTAGTTCCAAAAGACCTAGTGAGTTTTTATGTTCGACCTTCACTAGTTGACGAATCATACACTCCCTATAAAAGCTGTAATTTTTTCCTTCATGTGTCTCCACCCACAGATCTTTTGCAAATCTTTATACATTTTGTTTACTCCTAGGTAGATCATATACTTGGATTGATGAGTTTCTGTGACGGACCGATACATATTGCCAAATATGACCTCAGTCAATTGGTCATCCGGATATCATAACAACATGTACTCTATACAAGGCATGGGTGGACATTTTTTGCCCCACTTGACAAGATTGTATAAGGCCGATCATCCGGTCGGCCATAACATGAAACCAAAAAAGAATTGAGATGCCACTAAGAACCACAAATTCTTAACCCATAAAAAAAATTCCGCGGAAGCGCATAATTACCCATTAATCGATGCAACAAAATCGTTTTACAAAATTTCCTAAAATAACCAAAGGAAAAATACATCGAGATCAGTCTTTAACTGCTACAACGTCTGGATCAACCTTTCCTCCTAGGTAGGCCGTCCGGTTCTACTCCTTCTCATCCGATTGGAATTCTTGTTCATTTGAAGGTTAAGAGAAAGAGAAAAAGAGTAAGCAAAAAGCCCAACAAGGTACCCATAAGTTGAGTCATGCATAAACATAATTTCCAAGGCAGAACAAGAAGAACGGAATGAGTGCATTTATGCATACTGAACATAAAAAGTGTGTCGAAGTTGCTTTCATGAGAATAAATAACATGAGTTTAAGTTATTTTCTTGAGAACTGATTTCAAAAACGAGTTCAATTTCCAAATCAAATTTCCTTCATCAAAACCGGCTGCATTTTAGGCCTGTACCTACTTGGCCATCTAGAAATGGTTACATTTAAGGTTTACAACTACTCAACCATCTGAAACGGTTACATTTTAGACATGCAACTACTGGGTTATCAAGAATCCATTTCCATAAATCCGGAATTCTTATTGCACAAACCCAAAGTTCTTTAAGAGGATTTAGCCGAAGTTCTTTTCAATGCATATGACCGAAGTTCTTTTATAAAGCAAACAATTGAAGTTCTTCAAGGATGCAAATAATCGGTCTTCCTAAGAATGCAAATAACTAGACTTCTTTTAAAAGAACATACTTATGTTCATTTATGTCATCATCATGCAACGAATAAGCATTTGATATTTGCTAGCCAAAATCATACATGAATAGTAGAACAAACATAACTTATGTGTTAAACATGAAATTATTTTGTTAACATGAGATGACAATCATCATTATTTGCATTACATAGTTAAATAGTGAAGAAGAGCCTTAAAATAATGTAATCCAAAGAACTTTAGCAAAAACAAGGGGTACACTTGCCTTGGCCATTTCTGCTGATTCCTTACTCGATCTGACCTTAGTTTTTCCGCCTCTCTCTCGTCTCTTACGTGTCATTTTCTCAAAAGTTCTCTAAACTCTCGTTCCTTACCCCCATATTCGGTATTTATAGGCGGTGTGGTTAGTAAGGGTAGGTGGGGCAGGTCATCTACTACTGATATTTTTCTCTTATTTCTTCTTCTAGAGAATTCTAGATCATTTGAGTAGGTGGGAGCAGTTCACCCACTTTGGTTGGACCACTCTAGCCTTAGATCAATATTGACTAATAGGCCAAATTCGGTTGACTTTCACAATTGGTCAATGATTCCTTCATTATTCTACTTCGGCCGTCTTCTATCAATCTACTCTGATTATCCTCTCTGGAAAACGTCTCCGAAAATTCGCTCAATTCTCTCTGAAAATCGTCTCTGAAAATTCACCCAATCCTCTCCGGATTTCCTCTCCATCCTCGCCGATAGAAATCCATTCTCCTTTCTCAATTGGTTAGATTATTTCTTCAAAATGTCATAGCCTCTCTTAGCCGGTCAACCTTTAGTTGACCAGATCATTTCCCCGATACCCTGCCTAACCGATCAATAGAACGTTGACCAGATTCTTCCTCACAGTTTGCACGTCAAGAGGGTGTTGATTAGATATTTTGGCAACCGGTTATTTTGTACAAACCGGTAATTTCACCCATTCTGGTAAATTTATACAAACCGGTAATTTCATCTCATTTTGTCGTACCGATCATTTTCATTCAAACCCGTCAATTTGTGCCAACTGGTCATTTTGACATATCGAGCAAGATAGCGCAACCAGGCATAATCAGCTGGTCAACCTGTTGACTGGTCCTTTTTACCTTTAGCCGATTATTTTGTATATCAGCCAGTCAATATACATTAACCGGATTCTTTCTTGACCATTATCATATACCTCCTTCGAAACTTAATATTTTCTATTACATTTCCTTAATTACGATATTCAAAAATTGGTACATTATAATTCTCTCCTACTTATAAAAATTTCGTCCTCGAAATTTGACAATACACATACATATATATATTTTTACCTTATAAAAATAATTGAGGGAACTTGCTCCGGATCTCTTCCACACGTTCCCATGTAGCTTCCTTGGCAGAGTGATTCCTCCATTGAACTTTTACTAGTGGGATGGTCTTTGAGCGCAAGATTTGTTCTTGCCGGTCTAAAACTTGCTCCGACTCTTCAACGTAAGATAGATTTTTGCCAACGGTCAAGGGCTCAAAATTACTGACATACGATGGATCATGGACATATTTTCGGAGCATTGACACGTGAAACATATAATGAACCCCGATCAAACTTGGACGTAAGAAAATTTGGTAAGCTACTTCACCAACTTTCTCTCAGATCTCAAAGGGCCCAATGAACCTAGGTTTTAATTTTCCTTTTACTCCAAATCAAAATATTCCTTTAGATGGTGATACTTTCAAGAATATATGATCACCAACTTCAAACTTCAATATCAATCTTCTTTTATACACATAGCTTTTCTGCCTACTCTAAACAACTTTTAAATTTTCATGAATTTGTTTGATTTTCTTAGTTGTTTCTTTGATGGTTTTCGGTCCAAGTAATCATCTATCTCCTATTTCTTTCCAATGAATAGGTGATCAGTATTTCCTCCCATAAAGAGCTTCAAATAGAGCTATGCCAATACTTACCTGATAACTATTATTGTAAACAAATTCTACTAAAACCAAGTGATAGTCCCAGCTTTTTTTTTATCTCTAGCATCAAAGCTCTTAACATGTCCTCTAATATTTGAATGGTGCACTCTGATTGGCCATCAGTTTGGGAATGATAAGCCGTGCTAAATTTTAATTTTGTCTTCAATTCTTTATGTAAACTCTCCAAAAATTTTGACACAAACCTAGGGTCTCGTTCGGATCCAATTGAAGTTGGCACTCCAGGAGGCCTAATATTTTCTATAATGTACAACCAAGCCTGTTGATCTTGGGAGTATGTCGTTCGTATTGCTAAGAAATGGGCCGATTTCGTCAATCAGTTAGTTATAACCCATATAGCATTATGATTCATTGGAGCCCTAGGTAAACAGGTAACAAAATGCATCACAATGTCCTCCCACTTCAATCTTGGGATGGACAATGGTTGCAGTAGTCCAGCCGGTTTCCTTTTCTCAGCCTTTAACTGTTGACAAATCAAATATTTATTCACAAAGGCTACAATTATTTTCTTCATATTTCTCCACCAGAATATCTTCTTTAAGTCCTGGTATATTTTATTGATTTCAGGACAAAGGGTATACCAGGTTCAATGGCCTTCCTTCATAATTTCTTTCTTGAACTCCTTATTATTAGGTACACACAAGCGGCCCCTAAATCTTAAGATTCCATCAGCCTACATATTGAAATCGACTCCGGAGTCCTTTAAGTTTCCAGCAATCTCCATTAAGAAGGGGTCGTTGACTTGCCCTTCTTTGATCCTTTGCAAAAACTCCGGTTACACCTAAAAATAAGACAACAGCATTCGGTTGCCTTTAACTTACTGTTGGATATTACATTACTTTAAACAGTCTAATATCTCCATTTCCTTTATTTGCATTCTCGCCACAAAATAAAATCGGCGCCTTAGAGTATCAGCTACCACATTGGCTTTTCCGAAATGGTATAAAATTTTGCAATCATAATCCTTTAAAAGTTCAATCCACCTCCTCTATCTCATGTTTAGCTCCTTCTGAGAGAATAAATACTTTAAGATTTTATGGTCAAAGTAAATATGAAATTTTTTTACCATAAAGGTAATATATACAAATTTTTAATACAAACACTACAGCAACTAATTCTAAATTATGGGTTGGGTAATTCTTTTCATGAACCTTCAGTTGACGGGATCTATAAGCAACTACTTTTCCGTGTTGCATTAAAACATAGCCCAGTCTAGACTTTGAGGTGTCGTAGTAAACTACCAGTCCTTCTGATTTGACCGAAATAGTTAGAACTGGTGCAGAGGTCAACCAGTCCTTCAGCACTTGAAAACTCCGCTCACACTCCTTAGTCCAGTCAAATTGGGTGACCGGCATGTCAATTCTAGAAAAATTCTCCAAAAACCTATGATAATATCCAACCATACGCAGAAAACTCCGTATCTCAGTCACAAAAGTCGGACGACTCCAATTCACTATGGCTTTCACCTTCTTTGGGTCGACCAAAATTACCTTCTTAGAAATGATGTGGCCTAGAAATCCTACTTCTTCCAACCAAAATTCACACATATTCAGTTTTGCGAATAATTGATATTCTCGAAGGGTTTGGAGCACAATCCTTAAATGTTTCTTATGCTCTTCATGACTTTTAAAATAAATAAGAATATGATCAATAAAGACTATCACAAACTTGTCTAGTTAAGGCCAATAGACTCGGTTCACTAAGTCCATAAATACAGATGGAGCATAAATGGCATTACTACAAACTCATAACGCCCAAATTTTGTCCGAAATGTTGTCTTTGCTACATCCTCCTTTTTGATCTAGAGTTGATGGTAACCAGATCGGAGGTCAATCTTTAAAAATGCACAAGCTCCTTGTAATCGATCAAAAAAGCCATCAATTCTAGGTAAAGGATACTTGTTTTTTACTATAATCTTATTTAGTTTCTGATAGTCTACACATAATCTCATGGTTCCTTCTTTCTTCCTTACAAATAAGACCAACACATCCCATGGAGATACGCTCGGCCTAATAAAACCTTTTCGCAGCAATTCTTGCAATTGTTGCTTCAATTCTTTCAGTTCGGACGGTGCCATTCTGTTTGACGTTTTAGATATCGGCACCGATCCTGGAACAAGCTTTATTTCAAACTCTATCTCTCGATTTGGTGGTAAAAAAGACAATTCTTCAGAAAATATGTCCTCGAATTCACATACTATAAGAATCCATTTGGCAAACATATCTCGATCCTCAGTTATACTAGTATAGGCTAGATAGGCCTGGCATCCATTCCTCATCAAGTGTTGGGTATGAATGGCCGAAATGAAGCAGGATGCTTCATTCCACCGGACTCCTTAAACATAAAAGGTTTCATTACTCGGAATAGCAAAATCTACCCTTTTCTAGAAAGAGTCCATGTTGGCATGATATTTTGTCAACTAATCCATTCCTAGGATTACATTAAAATATCTCATCTCCAGCAAACTAAGTTTGCTGGCATCTGGAACCCATTAATCTCAATAGCGCACTCAGGGTACATAACATTTAAGACCACAGATGACCCCGTGGGTGTTAAAACAATCAGAAAAAAGTCAAAAATTTTGGGAGATGAGGCAAGAATTGTGCAAATCTAGGTGAAACAAATGAGTGGGTGGATTCAAAGTCAAAAAGTACATGGCAAGAGTTGTCACAGATAGAGAGTGTACTTTCCACCATCTCTGTTGATACCTCAACCTCCTTTGTAGAAACGACAAACACTTTGGCCGAAACAGTTGATTTGGACTCTGAGGCTCGCTTTGAATGTGGATAATTTCTGATCATGTGCCCCGTCTATCCACAATTGTAACATACTCCCAATTTCTTAAAACATGGTTTTCCCTCATGCAGTTTCTCACAGTGCGGACATGGGTTGGTTGACACCCTGGAGGTTTTAGTTGATTGGCCAGACTTTTTCCTTGACTCTGACTGTCTTGGCCTCTTGGATGGTCTTCCTGATCCTACCCAGGAGCTAGCCCTCGAACCACTTCGGCTAGCAGCCTTTTTCTTGAAAAGTGCCTCATTCTCCAGTTCCTTTTCATAAATAATGACCCTATTTAATACCTCTCCGTAGGTAAGCAGCTTTAATGTTGATAGGTGTTTCCTTATGTCATCCCTTATTTCCTGAGAAAACCTTCTCGCCTTTCTTTCTTCGTCTTCCACCATATATAGAGCATATCAAGATAACTCCGTAAACTTGGTATCGTATTTAACTACTGTACGATTGCCCTGCCTCAGCCGTAAGAACTCTTCTTCTTTCTGCCTACTAAGGCTGATAGGAAAATAGTTTTTCATAAAAACTTCCTCAAATATAGCCAAGGTAATTTTACTTTCAGGCACCCCAAACACTCTTTTCTACATTTTCAACCAATAACAGGCCTTTCCCTCCAATTTATGAGTAACAAAAAGAACTCTGTCTTCAGTCAAACATTTAATGACTACAAATACTTTCTTTAGCCATTGGATCCATGTATCTGCTTTTATTAGGTCTGGTTCTTCTAAGAATTCTGGGACTCGCTCATTGGTGAAGCGATCATACATTAATGTTCCCTGATTAACGAAAACTGGGAGTAGAGCTGGAGCTAAGTTTTGTTCTCCCATGGCTACTACAATGTTGGTGATCCTTTCGAACTAGTTCAAGTACATCTCCTCCCGATCATAATAATTACTTGGACTAGCAGTTCCTCTTCCTCTAATAGCCATTCTTCACCGATGCTTTGTCTTATGAAACAAAAGCAACTTGATTAGATTATAATTTGGCCTTACCCGAAACTAAGACTCAATGCTTTCTAAACGTAATGTCTTAGTCCTGCTTAATGCTAGCCAACTTGTCCGGACTAGAATAACTAAGTCCAATTGGATCAACTTAGTAGTCCTATTCCTTTGTCTACTCATTTAATCGGTCTTATTCTATCCTAAGTTTTCGTATAAATTCAGATCAAAGTCTACAGTATCTCTTTTCTCAGATATCAATTGTGACGGAATATGACCTCCGTCAATTGGTCGTCCGGATATCATAACAACATGTACTCCATACAAGGCATGGGTGGACTTTTTTTTTTCGCGTGCACAAGATCGCATAAGGCCCATCATCCGGTCGGTCATAACATGAAACCAAAAACGAATTGAGATGCCACTAGGAATCACAAATTCTTAACCCATAAAAAAATTCTGCGGAAGCACATAATTGCCCATTAATTGATACAACAAAATCGTTTTACAAAATTTTTCAAAATAACCAAAGGAAAATTACATCGAGATCGGTCTTTAACTGCTACAATGTCTGGATCAACCTTTCCTCCAAGCTAGTCCGTCCGGTTATATTCCTTCTTGTTCGGTAGGAATTCTTGTACGTCTGAAGGTTAAGAAAAAAAGAAAATGAGTAAGCAGAAAGTCTAACAAGGTACCCATAAGTTAAGTCATGCATAAACATAATTTCTAGAGCAGAATAAGAACGGAATGAAAGTATTTATGCATACTGAACATGAAAAGTGTGCCAAAGACTCTTTCATGAGAATAAATAACATGTGTCGAAGTTGTTTTCTTGAGAACTGATTTCAAAAACGGGTTCAATTTCCAAATTCAAATTTCCTTTATCAAAACCAGCTACATTTTAGGCCTGTACTTACTTGGCCATCTAGAAACGGCTACATTTAAGGTTTATAGCTACTCGACCATCTGAAACAGCTACATTTTAGGCCTACAACTACTCGATAATCAAAAATCCATTTCCATAAATCTAAAATTCTTATTGCACCGAAAACCCGAAATTCTTTAAGAGCATTTATCCAACGTTCTTTTCAGTTCATTTTACCAAAGTTCTTTTATAAAGAAAACAATCAAAGTTCTTCAAGGATGCAAATAACCTGTCTTCCTAAGAATGCAAATAATCGGACTTCTTTTAAAAGAACATGCTTACGTTCATACATGTCATCATCGTGCAACAAATAAGCATTCGATATTTGCAAGCCAAAATCATACATGAACAGTAAAACAAACATAACTCATGTGCTAAACATGAAATTCTTTCGTTAACATGAGAAGACAATCATCATTATTTGCATTACGTAGTTAAATAGCGAAGAAGGGCCTTAAAACAATGTAATTCAAAGAACTTTAGCAAAAACAAGGGGTACACTTGCCTTGGCCTTTTCTACTAATTCATTACTCGATCTGACCTTAGTTCTTCCTCCTTCACTCTCTCGTCACTTACATGCCCTTTCCTCTTAAGTTCTCTAAACTCTCATTCCTTACCCCCCACATCCAGTATTTATAGGCGGTGTGGTTGGTAAGGGAAGGTGGGGCAGGTCACCTATTACTGATATTTTTTTCTTATTTCTTCTTCTAGAGAATTTCAGATTATTTGAGCACGTAGAAGCAGTTCACCTACTCTGACTGGACCACTCTGGCCTTAGATCAATATTGGCTAATTGGCCAAATTCGGCCGACTCTCACAATTGGTCAATGATTCCTTCATTATTCTACTTTGGTTGTCTTCTACCAATCTACTTCGGTTATCCTCTCCGAAAATCTTCTCCGTAAAACGTCTCAAGAAATTCGTTCAATCCTCTTCAGAAATTCACTCAATCCTCTTCGAAAATTGTCTTCGGATTTCCTCTCCATCATCTTCGATAGAAATCCATTATCTTTTCTCAGTTGGTCAGATTATTTCATCAACATGTCTTAGCCTCTCTTAGCCAATCAACTTTCAATTGACCGGATCATTTTCCCCATACCATGTCTAATCAATCAACAGGGCGCTAACCAGATTCTTCCTCACAGTCTGCGGGTCAAGTGGGTGTTGACCGGATATTTTGGCAACCGGTCATTTTGTACAAATCGATAATTTCACCATTTCGGTAAATTCGTGCAAACCGGTAATTTCATCTCATTTTGTCATACCTGTCATTTTCATCCATACCGGTCAATTTGTGGCAACCAGCCATTTTGCCATACTGGACAAGATTGCGCAACTAGGCATAATCGGCTGGTCAACCTGTTGACCTATCCT
This sequence comes from Nepenthes mirabilis, assembly GCA_025585075.1. Taxonomy (NCBI): domain Eukaryota; kingdom Viridiplantae; phylum Streptophyta; class Magnoliopsida; order Caryophyllales; family Nepenthaceae; genus Nepenthes; species Nepenthes mirabilis. The sequence goes on along the minus strand of JAODPA010001732.1, from coordinate 3,792 downwards.
TTTTACCTTCAGCCAGTTATTTTGCATATCAACTGGTCAACGTATGTTGACCAGATTCTTCCTCGACCATTATCATATACCTTCTTTGAAACTTAATATTTTTTATTATATTTTCTTAATTACGATATTCGAAAATCGGTATATTATAGTTTCTTTAAAACTTTTCTCCTTTAATTCTTCAAAGTATGCATATATATCTGATTCCAAAACCTCAAAATTTTGCCTGTTCAAATATTAAAATGAGATCTTAATTCCCTATTCGAATCTCTGACTATATCCACCAAGAATGGATCATCTATTTGTATTCTCTTGATTCTTTAAAATATCTCCCACTATACTTGAAAATATAACAAAATTATTCGTGTACCTTGAGATTATCTTCTAATTCCAAACTCTTTTATGTCATCTAGTTTCTCCATTTTTTTTAATTTTTAAGAAGGCCATCAAATTTGTTGACTTACAACTCAAAGTGTTTGCTACAACATTGGATTTTTTCAGTTGGTATTGAAATTCACTATTGAAATCCTTCAATGAATTCATTTATCTTTTTTTCCTCATATACAATATATTTTGATAGAATATATACTTTAAGTTTTTGTGGTCCAAGTAGACCAAAAATTTATTCCCATACTAGTAATGTCTCTAAAAGTTTAATATAAAAATGGCTATTGCTAACTCCAAATCGTGGGCATGATAATTTTTTTTATAATTCTTGAGTTATGCCAATACATATGCAATTGCATTTCTATCCCGTATCAACACATAATCCACCCCAAACTTAGATGTATCACAATAAACTACATTCCCTTAGATCATTTTGGAGTAGCCAAAATTGGGACAGTTGTCAAACGGTCCTTTAACTCCTGAAATTTTTTTTCACAATCTTCATCTGAACGAAATGCCACATTCTTTTGCATTAGTCGAATCAACAGCATTGCAATTCTTGAAAACTTCTCCGTAAATCTTTGATAATATCTGGTCAATCCAAGAAAACTTAGCATGTGCGATACATTGATTTGCCGGCTCAATCTTTGCTTGGATCAATTGAAACACTTTGTTTGGATATCACATAGAAAAGCCACTACCTTAAGGCAAAACTCATACTTCTTTAATTTGGCTTATAATCTTGTTTTCTAAGTGTTTGCAATGCAATCCTCGAATGAATATCATATTCATCTTAATTCATCGAATATATCAATATATCATTAATGAAGACTACATAAATTGATCCAAATAGTGTTACAACTCTTTAATTTATTTAATCTATAAATATTGCAAGTATATTAGTTAATCTGAAAGCCAATACTAAAAATTTTTAATAACTATACCTTGTTTGATAGGTTATTTTTGTTGCATCATCCTTTTTTATTCTCAACTAGTGATACCCTAATATAAGGCTAATCTTCAAAAATAGCTGGGTCCCTTATAATTAATCAAATAAATTATTTATCCTTAGCAAAAGATACTTATTCTTAAAATTTATCTAGTTTAGCTCCTAATATCGTATAGACAACCTTATAAACCCATCCTTTTGGTGCAACCCAAGGTGAAATATTTGGTCAAATAAAGATATTTTCAATAGCTCATGTAGCCATTTCTTTAACTCTTTTAACTCTGAATGCATTATCTTATACTGAGCTTTGAAAATTAGAGTAGCTATTGTATCACTTTCATCTTGAATTCAATCTTCTGATTTGATGACAGAGAAGATAAATCTTTCAAAAACACATTGTCGAACTCACTTATCACGGGAATATTCTTGGTGGGCACATTATGACTTTCGATGATAGTAACTAAGGCAATATATGATTGATACCCAGCTTTCATTAAATGGCATGTATGAATGGCAAATATCATATAGGTTGACTCTTTTTATTTATTTATTTAAAAATAAAAAGGCTCACAACTCAAAACAAAAAATTGCACTCGTTTGTGGCAACAATTAACACTGACATGATAGTATGTTAATCAATCCATATTTAATATTACATTAAAACTATGCACGTTCAATAAAATTAAATCTACCGCCAACCCAAATTCATGCGCCAAAACTACACATAGAAAGTGTACAATATCAATTATAAAATATATACCCATAAGCGTAGCCCTACTAACAAATAATACCTAATCCTAGGCAACGAAAGCAAATGGCATACAAATTTAGGGAATATAAATGAATATGTAGATCTCGAGTTAAATAATACATGAATTAAAGTCTTAAAAATTGAAAGCTTACCTACCACTACTAAAGCATATGCATCCGCATCCTTTGTCGTTCTAGTAAAAGTTTTCCTCGAAGCATTGGGTTTTCTAGCTGTTTACCTCATAGGTGAGGACAATATTTGATCATATAGTCATATTGTCCGCAATTAAAGTATGTGCCTGTTTGGTTGTAACATGGACTGCATCCATGAAATTTTCCACAATGTGGACACACACGTTTCAATTGCTGTCGCTTGCCCAATGCACCTGAAAGTTTAGCTCTCATTCTTGTCCCCTTATTATAGGACTCCAACCTCTTATAAGATCTTCTCGATCTAAAACTTTGGTCTCCTCAGCTTGTGCATTTTTTCTCAAAAAATTTTTCTTTTTTTTAACTCTTACTCATAGAGTAAGACCCAATCAAGAGTTTCACCATGTGTCCTCCAACCTTAGCGTCACCAACTACTTTCAAAATGTATTATTCAATCATTGAAAAATTCTCTCACTGTTCTCATCTTGGCCATCACTAAATACGAAGCATATAGAACTAATTCATTGAACTTGTTATCATATTATGTCACAGTTCAATTTTCTTGCTGTAGACAAGAGAATTCATCATCCTCTTATTCTCGTAGGCTCGTTAGAATATACTTGCCGAAGAATGCCTTTAAATATACATTCCATGAAAGTTTTTCACTCTCCAGTCCTCCGATCCTCCTTTTTATTGCCCACAGCGGTTGGTCTCTCCGTCAAGCTTATAAGGCGTAAACTCTGCCTTGTCCTCCTTCAGAAAATTGATCACCTAAAGACTTTATCGATACGAAAGATCTATATTTCAACCTTCTTTGGATTCAAATCTCACAAAAATTCTGGCACACATTAATTTGTGAACCAATCACAGGTTGTTAATGTGGCTCTGGGATTCACCACTATTGGCAACCAATTTGGTTGCATTTCAACCGTCCAAATTATCACCTCTGCCATCCTAACCATGATGGCCATATATTCAATTACTTGGTTAGAATTTAAATCACATTATCCATCTAACATTTTAGTACTTACCATAAAGTAATTGATAAATTTAATCAATCAAATCAAATGAGACTCTTTGCTTATGACTTTCTCTAATACCATTAAATTTGTCACATCCCTATCCCAAAACTCGAAATTTAAAGAATTATAACAAGACTTTAATAAAAAAAAAACCACAATAAATTAGTTCAATAGTTGAATTAATACCAAAACAAAGATCAAATTATGATCTTTGCAACAATATTGTTGAATAGTTTGATAATAAATATGATAAAGTACAGAATCTAAAAGTTAGACCAAAAAGTGGCTACAAAATTTATTCCTAAAATAACTAAAAATTGAAAGAAAGGATAAGCACCTCAATTAGAAAATAGCATATTCAATATAAATCTAAGTATAAATTTTCAACCCAACGTAGACGATCCAAGATAAACTCCAAATTGTATATTCAAAATATAAATAGGCACCCTAAGCTAATTATCTACAAAATCTTCCCATCATCTGAAAATCCATGTAAGTTACATAGCCGCAAATCTAAAAGGCTAAAAACTATGGTAA
>JAODPA010001721.1:0-14173 GCA_025585075.1 Nepenthes mirabilis | reverse complement strand
CCCAAGCACGCTTAACTTCGGAGTTCTGATGGGATCCGGGCTTCAGTGCTGCTATCGTCGTGCCCGTCTTCACTTATCGCATTTTTTCTAATATCATCTCTATCTCGCGTCACATGGACGATTATTTTACCGCCGGTCGGGCGCGTTTTTTAATACCGTGCGACCGGTTTTGCCGTCCGGCTAAACAATCTACGCCAGACCACGTGCCCAAACGGGTCTTTTTTTACCTCATCGCGGGTCGACCGAAGAAAAAGACAAAAGGGAGCAACATGAGGACTTCCCAGGAGGTCACCCATCCTAGTACTACTCTCGCCCAAACACGCTTAACTTCGGAGTTCTGATTGGATCCGGTGCATTAGTGCTAGTATGGTCGCTCCCGTCCTCGCTGATCGCATTTTTTCTTATATTATCTCCGTCTCGAGCCGCGTGGACGATTATTTTTCCGCCGCTCGGGTGCGTTCTTCCATACCGTGCGACCGGATTCGCCGTCAGGCTCAACGCTCCACGCCAAACCACGTGCCCAAACGCGTCTTTTTTTACCTCTTCGCGGGTCGACAGAAAAAAAAGACAAAAGGGGTGCAACACGAGGACTTCCCAAGAAGTCACCCATCCTAGTACTACTCTCGCCCAAGCACGCTTAACTTCGGAGTTCTGATGGGATCCGATGCTTCAGCGCTGGTATGGTCGCGCCCGTCTTCACTTATCGCATTTTTTCTAATATCATATCCGTCTCGCGCCGCGTGGACGATTATTTCACCGCCGCTTGGGCGCGTTCTTCAATACCGTGCGACTAGCTTCGCCGTCCGGCTAAACACTCCACCAAGACTACGTGCCCAAACGCATTTTTTTTACCTCATCGCGGGTCGACCGAACAAAAAGACAAAAGGGGTGCAACACGAGCACTTCCAAGGAGGTAACCCATCCTAGTACTACTCTCGCCCAAGTACGCTTAACTTTAGAGTTCTGATGGGATCCGGTGCATTAGTGCTGGTATAGTCGCGCCCATCTTTACTTATCGCATTTTTTCTTATATCATCTCCGTCTCGCGCGGCGTGGACGATTATTTTACCGTCGCTCGTGCGCGTTCTTCAATACCGTGCGACCGGCTTCGCCGTCCGGCTAAACACTCCATGCCAGACTACGTGCCCAAACACGTCTTTTTTTACCTCATCGCGGGTCGACCAAAAAAAAAGACAAAAGGGGTGCAACACGAAGACTTCCGAGGAGGTCACCCATCCTAGTACTACTCTCGCCCAAGCACGCTTAACTTTGGAGTTCTGATGGGATCCAGTGCATTAGTGCTGGTATGGTCGCGCCCGTCTTCACTTATCGTATTTTTTCTTATATCATCTCCGTCTCGCGCCGCGTGGACGATTGTTTTACCGCTACACGGGTGTGTTCTTCAATACCGTGCGACCTGCTTCGCCGCCCAACAAAACACTCCACGCCAGACCACGTTCGCAAACGCGTCTTTTTTTATCTCATTGTGAGTCGACCGAAAAAAAAGACAAAATGGATGCAACACGAGGACTTCCCAGGAGGTAACCCATCCTAGTACTACTCTCGCCTAAGCACGCTTAACTTCAGAGTTCTGATGGGATCCGGTGCATTAGTGCTGGTATAGTCGCGCCCATCTTCACTTATCGCATTTTTTCTTATATCATCTCCGTCTCGCGCCGCGTGGACAATTATTTTACCGTCGATCGGGCGCGTTCTTCAATACCGTGCGACCGGCTTCGCCGTCCAGCTAAACACTCCACGCCAGACAATGTGCCCTAACGTGTCTTTTTTTACCTCATCGCGGGTCGACCGAAAAAAAAGACAAAAGGGGTGCAACATGAGGACTTCACAGGAGGTCACCCATCCTAGTACTACTCTTGCCCAAGCACGCTTAACTTCGGAGTTCTGATGCGATCCGGGCCTTCAGTGCTGTTATGGTCGCGCCCGTATTCACTTATCGCATTTTTTCTAATATCATCTCCGTCTCGCGCCGCATGGACGATTATTTCACCGCCGCTCGGGCGAGTTCTTCAATACTATGCGACCGGCTTCGCCGTCCGGCTAAACACTCCACGCCAGACCACGTGCCCAAACGCGTCTTTTTTACCTCATTGCGGGTCGACCGAATAAAACGACAAAAGGGTGCAACAGGAGGACTTCCCAGGAGGTCACCCATCGTAGTACTGCTCTCGCCCAAGCACGCTTAATTTCGAGAGTTCTGATGGGATCCGGTGCATTAGTGCTGGTATGGTCACGCCCGTCTTCACTTATCGCATTTTTTCTTATATCATCTCCGCCTCGCACCGCGTGGAGGATTATTTCACCGCCGCTCGGGCGCGTTCTTCAATACCGTGCGACCAGCTTTGCCGTCCTGTTAAACACTTCACGCCAGACCACGTGTGCAAACGCATCTTTTTTTACCTCATCGCGGGTCGACCGAAAAAAAAGACAAAAGGGGTACAAGGCGAGGACTTCCAAGGAGGTCACGCATCCTAGTACTACTCTCGCCCAAGCACGCTTAACTTCGGAGTTCTGATGGGATCCGGGGCTTCAGTGCTGCTGTCGTCGCGCCCGTCTTCACTTATCGCACCTTTTCTAATATCATCTCCGTCTTGCGTCGCATGGACGATTATTTTACCACCGCTCAGGCGCATTTTTCAATACCATGCGACCGGCTTCGACGTCCGGCTAAACACTCCACGCAAGACCACGTGCCCAAATGCGTCTTTTTTTACCTCATCGCGGGTCGACCGAAGAAAAAGACAAAAGGGAGCAACACGAGAACTTCCCAGGAGGTCACCCATTCTAGTACTACTCTCGCCCAAGCACGCTTAACTTCGGAGTTCTGATTGGATCCGGTGCATCAGTGCTGGTATGGTCACTCCCGTCCTCGCTGATCGCATTTTTTCTTATATCATCTCCGTCTCGGGCTGCGTGGACGATTAGTTTTCCGCCTCTCCGGTGCGTTCTTCAATACCGTGCGACCGGCTTCGCCGTCCGGCTAAACACTCCACTCCAGACAACGTGCCCAAACGTGTCTTTTTTTACCTCATCGCAGGTTGACCGAGAAAAAAGACAAAAGGGGTGCAACATGAGGACTTCTCAGGAGGTCACCCATCCGAGTACTACTCTGGCCCAAGAACGCTTAACTTCGGAGTTTTGATGCGATCCGGGGCTTCAGTGCTGGTATGGTCGCGCCCGTATTCACTTATCGTATTTTTTCTAATATCATCTCCGTCTTGCGCCGCATGGACGATTATTTCACCGCCGCATGGGCGAGTTCTTCAATACTGTGCGACCGGCTTCGCCGTTCGGCTAAACACACCACGCCAGACCACGTGCCCAAACGCGTCTTTTGTTACCTCATCGCGGGTCGACCGAAGAAAAAGACAAAAGGGTGCAACAGGAGGACTTCCCAGGTGGTCACCCATCCTAGTACTACTCTCGCCCAAGCACGCTTAATTTCGGTGTTCTGATGGGATCCGGTGCATTATTGCTGGTATAGTCGCGCCCATCTTCACTTATCGCATTTTCTCATATATCAACTCCGTCTCGCGCCGCGAGGACGATTATTTTACCGTCACACGGGCGCGTTCTTCAATTCCGTGCGACCGGCTTCGCCGTCCGGCTAAACACTCCGTGCCAGAACACGTGCCCAAACACCTCTTTTTTTACCTCATCACTGGTCGACCGAAAAAAAAAGAGAAAAGAGGTGCAACACGAGGGCTTCCCAGGAGGTAACCCATCCTAGTACTACTCTCGCCCAAGCACGTTTAACTTCGGAGTTCAGATGGGATCCGGTGCATTAGTGCTAGCATAGTCGCGCCCATGTTCACTTATCGCATTTTTCTTATATCATCTCCGTCTCGCGCCGCGTGGACGATTATTTTCCCGTCGCACGGGCGCGTTCTTCAATACCGTGCGACCGGCTTCGCCGTCCGGCTTAACACTCCACGCCACACCACGTGCCCAAACGCGTCTTTTTTTACCTCATCGCGGGTCGACCGAAAAAAAAGACAAAAGGGGTGCAACACGAGGACTTCCCAGGAGGTCACCCATCCTAGTACAAGTCTCGCCCAAGCACACTTAACTTCGGAGTTCTGAGGGGATCCGGTGCATTAGTGCTGGTACGGTCGCGACCGTCTTCGCTTATCGCATTTTTTCTTATATCATCTCCGTCTCGCGCCGCGTGGACGATTATTTCACCGCTGCTCCGGCAAGTTCTTCAATACCGTGCGACCGGCTTCGCCGTCCGGCTAAACACTCCACGCCAGACCACGTGCCCAAACGCGTCATTTTTTACCTCATTGCTGGACGACCGAAGAAAAAGACGAAAGGGTGCAACAGGACGACTTCCGAGGAGGTCCCCCATCCTAGTACTACTCTCGCCCAAGCACGCTTAAATTTTGAGTTCTAATGGGATCCGGGGTTTCAGTGCTGGTATGGTCGCGCCCGTCTTCACTTATCGCATTTTTTCTAATATCATCTCCGTCTCGCTCCGCGTGGACGATTATTTCACCGCCGCTGGGGTACGTTCTTCAATACCGTGCGACTGGCTTCGCCGTCCGGCTAAACACACCACGCCAGACCAGGTGCCCAAACGCGTCTTTTTTTGCCTCATCGCGGGTCGACCGAAGAAAAAGACAAAAGGGTGCAACAGGAGGACTTTCCAGGAGGTCACCCATCCTAGTACTACTCTCGCCCAAGCACGCTTAATTTCGGAGTTCTGATGGGATCTGGTGCATTAGTTGTGGTATGGCCGCGCCCGTCTTTACTTATCGCATTTTTTCTTATATCATCTCCGTCTCGCGCCGCGTGGACGATTATTTTACCTCCGTTCGGGCGAGTTCTTCAATACCGCGCGATCGGCTTCGCCGTCCGGCTGAACACTCTACGCCAGACCACGTGCCCAAACGCATCTTTTTTTGCCTCATCGCGGGTCGACCGAAGCAAAAGACAAAAGGGAACAACAGGAGGACTTCCCAGGTAGTCACCCATCCTAGTACTACTCTCACCCAAGCACGCTTAATTTCGGAGTTCTGATGGGATCCGGTGCATTAGTGCTGGTATAAACGCGCCCATCTTCACTTATCGCATTTTTTCATATATCATCTCCGTCTCGCGCCGCATGGACAATTATTTTACCGTCGCACGGGCGCGTTCTTCAATACCGTGCGACGGGCTTCGCCACCCGGCTAAACACTCCACGCCAGACCACGTGCCCAAACGCGTCTTTTTTTACGTCTTCGCGGGTCGACCGAAAAAAAAGACAAAAGGGGTGCAACACGAGGACTTCCCAGGTGGTCATCATCCTAGTACTACTCTCGACCAAGCACGTTTAATTTCGGAGTTCTGATGGGATCCGGTGCATTAGTGCAGGTATAAACGCGCCCATCTTCACTTATCGCATTTTTTCATATATCATCTCCGTCTCGTGCCGCATGGACGATTATTTTACCGTCGCACGGGCGCGTTCTTCAATACCGTGCGACGGGCTTCGCCACCCGGCTAAACATTCCACGCCAGACCACGTGCCCAAACGCGTCTTTTTTTACCTCTTCGCGGGTCGACCGAAAAAAAAGACAAAAGGGGTGCAACACGAGGACTTCCCAGGTAGTCACCATCCTAGTACTACTCTCGACCAAGCACGTTTAATTTCGGAGTTCTGATTGGATCCGGTGCGGTAGGGCTGGTATGGTCGCACCCGTCCTCGCTGATCGCATTTTTTCTTATATCATCTCCGTCTCGCGCCGCGTGGACGATTATTTTTTCGCCGCTCGGGTGCGTTCTTCAATACCGTGCGACCGGCTTCGCCGTCTGGCTAAACACTCCACGCCAGATCACATGCCCAAATGCGTCTTTTTTTTACCTCATCGCGGGTCGACCGAAGAAAAAGACAAAAGGGTGCAACAGGAGGACTTCCAGGAGGTCACCCATCCTAGTACTAGTCTCGCCTAACCACGCTTAACTTCGGAGTTCTGATGGGATCCGGGGCTTCAGTGCTGGTATGGTCGCGCCCGTCTTCATTTATCGCATTTTTTCTAATATCATCTCCGTCTCGCGCTGCGTGGACGATTATTCCACTGCCGCTCGTGTGCGTTCTTCAATACCGTGTGACCGGCTTTGACGTCCGGCTAAACACTCCACGCCAGACCACGTGCCCAAACGCGTCGTTTTTTACCTCATCGCGGGTCGACCGAAGAAAAAGACGAAAGGGTGCAACAGGAGGACTTCCCAGGAGGTCCCTCATCCTAGTACTACTCTCGCCTAAGCACGCTTAACTTCGGAGTTCTGATGGGATCCGGGGCTTCAGTGCGGGTATGGTCGCGTCCGTCTTCACTTATCGCATTTTTTCTAATATCATCTCCGTCTCGCGCCGCGTGGGCGATTATTTCACCGCCGCTCGGGCGCGTTCTTCAATACTGTGCGACCGGCTTCGCCGTTCGGCTAAACACTCCACGCCAGACCATGTGCCCAAACGCGTCTTTTTTTACCCCATCGCGGGCCGACCCAATAAAAAGACAAAAGGGTGCAACAGGAGGACTTCCCAGGAGGTCACCCATCCTAGTACTATTCCCGCCCAAGCACGCTTAATTTCGGAGTTCTGATGGGATCTGGTGCATTAGTGCCGGTATGGTCGCGCCCTTCTTCACTTATAGCATTTTTTCCTATATCATCAACGTCTCGCGCCGCGTGGACGATTATTTTATCTCCGCTCGGACGAGTACTTCAATACCGTGCGACCGGCTTCGCCATCCGGCTAAACACTCCATGCCAGACCACGTGCCCAAACGCGTCTTCGTTAACCTCATCGAGGGTCGACCGAAAAAAAGACAAAAGGGGTTCAACACGAGGACTTCCCATGAGGTCACCCATCCCAGTACTACTCTCGCCCAAGCACGCTTAACTTCGGAGTTCTGATGGGATTCGGTGCATTAGTGCTGGTATGGTCGCGCCCGTTTTCACTTATCGCATTTTTTCTAATATCATCTCCGTCTCGCGCCGCGTGGACGATTATTTCCCCGCCGCTCGGGCGCGTTCTTCAATACCGTGCGACCGGCTTCGCCGTTCGACTAAACACACCACGCCAGACCATGAGCCCAAACGCGTCTTTTTTTACCTCATCGCGGGTCGACCGAAGAAATAGACAAAAGGGTGCAACAGGAGGACTTCCCAGGTGGTCACCCATCCTAGTACTACTCTCGCCCAAGCACGCTTAATTTCGGAGTTCTGATGGGATCCGGGCTTCAGTGCTGGTATGGTCGCGCCCGTCTTCACTTATCGTATTTTTCATAATATCATCTCCGTCTCGCGCCGCGTGAACGATTATTTCATCGCTGCTCGGGCGAGTTTTTCAATACCGTGCGACCGGCTTCTCCGTCCGGCTAAACACTCCACGCCAGACCACGTGCCTAAACGAGTCGTTTTTTACCTCATTGCTGGTCGACCGAAGAAAAAGACGAAAGGGTGCAACAGGAGGACTACCCAGGAAGTAACCCATCCTAGTACTACTCTCGCCCAAGCACGTTTAACTTCGGAGTTCTGATGGGATCCGGTGCATTAGTGCTGGTATGGTCGCTCCCATCTTCACATATCGCATTTTTTCTTAATATCATCTCCGTCTCGCGCCGCGTGGACGATTATTTCACCACTGCTCGGGCGAGTTCGTCAATACCGTGCGACCGGCTTCGCCGTCCGGCTAAAGACTCCACGCCAGACCACGTGTCCAAACGCGTCGTTTTTTACCCCATTGCTGGTCGACCGAAGAAAAAGACGAAAGGGTGCAACAGGCGGACTTCCCAGGAGGTCACCCATCCTAGTACTACTCTCGCCCAAGCACGCTTAACTTCGGAGTTTTTATTGGATCCGGTGCATTAGTGCTGCTATGGTCGCTCCCGTCCTCGTTGATCGCATTTTTTCTTATATCACCTCCGTCTCGCGCCGCGTCGACGATTATTTTACCGCCGCTCCGGTGCGTTCCTCCGTAACGTGCGACCGGCTACGCCGTCCGTCTAAACGCTCCAAGCCAGACCGTGTGCCCAAACGCGTCTTTTTTTACCACTTCTCGGGTCGACCGAAAAAAAAGACAAAAGGGGTGCAACGCAGGGACTTCCCAGGAGGTCACCCATCCTAGTACTACTCTCGCCCAAGCACGCTTAACTTCGGAGTTCTGATGGGATCCGATGCTTCAGTGCTGGTATGGTCACCTCCGTCTTCACTTATCAGATTTTTTCTAATAACATCTCCGTCTCGCGTCGCGTGGACGATTACTTCACCGCCGCTTGGGCGCGTTCTTCAATACAGTTCGACTGGATTTGCCGTCCGGCAAAACACTCCACGCAAGACTACGTGCCCAAACGCGTCTTTTTTTACCTCATCGCGGGTCGACCGAAAAAAAAGACAAAAGGGGTGCAACACAAGCACTTCCCAGGAGGTCGCCCATCCTAGTACAACTCTCGCCCAAGCACACTTAACTTCGGAGTTCTGAGGGGATCCGGTGCATTAGTGCTGGTACGGTCGCACCCGTCTTCACTTATCGCATTTTTTCTTATATCATCTCCGTCTCGCGCCGTGTGGACGATTATTTCCCCCCGCTCGGGTGCGTTTTTCAATACAGTGCGACCGGCTTTGCCGTCCGGCAAAACACTCCACGCAAGACTACGTGCCCAAACGCATCTTTTTTTACCTCATCGAGGGTCGACCGAAAAAAAAGACAAAAGGGGTGCAACACGAGCACTTCCGAGGAGGTCACCCATCCTAGTACAACTCTCGCCCAAGCACGCTTAACTTCGGAGTTCTGAGGGGATCCGGTGCATTAGTGCTGGTACGGTCGCGCCCGTCTTCACTTATCGCATTTTTTCTTATATCATCTCCGTCTCGCGTCGTGTGGACGATTATTTCACCGCCGCTCAGGCGTGTTTTTCAATACAGTGCGACTGGCTGTGCCGTCCAGCAAAACACTCCACGCAAGACTAAGTGCCCAAACGCGTCTTTTTTTACCTCATCGAGGGTCGACCGAACGAAAAGACAACTCTCGCCCAAGCACGCTTAATTTCGAAGTTCTGAGGGGATCTGGTGCATTAGTGCTGGTATGATCGCGCCCGTCTTCACTTATCGTATTTTTCATAATATCAAATCCGTCTCGCGCCGCGTGGACGATTATTTCACCGCTGCTCCGACGAGTTCTTCAATACCGTGCGACAGGCTTCGCCGTCCGGCATACCACTCCACGCAAGACTACGTGCCCAAACGCATCTTTTTTTACCTCATCGCGGGTCGACCGAAAAAAAAGACAAAAGAGGTGCAACACGAGCACTTCCGAGGAGGTCACCCATCCTAGTACAACTCTCGCCCAAGCACGCTTAACTTCGGAGTTCTGAGGGGATCCGGTGCATTAGTGCTGGTACGGTCGCGCCCGTCTTCACTTATCGCATTTTTTCTTATATCATCTCCATCTCGCGTCGTGTGGACGATTATTTCACCGCCGCTCGGGCGTGTTTTTCAATACAGTGCGACTGGCTGTGCCGTCCAGCAAAACACTCCACGCAAGACTACGTGCCCAAACGCGTCTTTTTTTACCTCATCGAGGGTCGACCGAACGAAAAGACAAAAGGGGTGCAACACGAGCACTTCCCAGGAGGTCACCCATCCTAGTACAACTCTCGCCCAAGCACGCTTAACTTCGGAGTTCTGTGGGGATCCGGTGCATTAGTGCTGGTACGGTCGCGCCCGTTTTCACTTATCGCATTTTTTCTTATATCATCTCCGTCTCGCGCCGTGTGGACGATTATTTTACCACCGCTCGTGCGCGTTCTTCAATACCGTGCGACCGGCTTCGCCGTCCGGCTAAACACTCCACGCCAGACCGCGTGCCCAAACGCGTCTTTTTTAACCTCATCGTTGGTCGACCGAAAAAAAAGACGAAAGGGTGCAACAGGAGGACTTCCCAGGAAGTAACCCATCCTAGTACTACTCTCGCCCAAGCACGTTTAACTTCGGAGTTCTGATGGGATCCGGTGCATTAGTGCTGGTATAGTCGCGCCCATCTTCACTTATCGCATTTTTTCTTATATCATCTCCGTCTCGAGCCGCGTGGATGATTATTTTACCGTCGCGTGGGCGCGTTCTTCAATACCATGTGACCGGCTTCGCCGTCTGGCAAAACACTCCACGTCAGACCACGTGCCCAAACGCTTCTTTTTTTACCTCATCGCGGGACGACCGAAAAAAAAGACAAAAGGGGTGGAACACGAGGACTTCCCAGGTGGTCACCCATCCTAGTACTACTCTTGCACATGCACGCTTAACTTCGGAGTTCTGATGGGATCCGGGGCTTCAGTGCTGGTATGGTCGCGCCCGTCTTCACTTATCGTATTTTTCATAATATCACCTCCGTCTCGCGCCGCGTGAACGAATATTTCACCGCTGCTCGGGCGAGTTCTTCAATACCGTGCGACCGGCTTCGCCGTCCGGCTAAACACTCCACGCCAGACCACGTGCCCAAACGAGTCATTTTTTACCTCATTGCTGGTCGACCGAAGAAAAAGACGAAAGGGTGCAACAGGAGGACTTCCCAGGAAGTAACCCATCCTAGTACTACTCTCGCCCAAGCACGTTTAACTTCGGAGTTCTGATGGGATCCGGTGCATTAGTGCTGGTATAGTCGCGCCCATCTTCACTTATCGCATTTTTTCTTATATCATCTCCGTCTCGAGCCGAGTGGAAGATTATTTTACCGTCGCGTGGGCGCGTTCTTCAATACCATGCGACCGGCTTCGCCGTCTGGCTAAACACTCCACGGCAGACCACGTGCCCAAACGCGTCTTTTTTTACCTCATCGCGGGTCGACCGAAAAAAAAGACAAAAGGGGTGCAACACGAGCACTTCCCAGGAGGTCACCCATCCTTGTACTACTCTTGCCCAAGCACGCTTAACTTCGGAGTTCTGATGGGAGCCGGGGCTTCAGTCCAGGTATGGTCGTGCCCGTCTTCACTTATCGTATTTTTCTTAATATCATCTCCGTCTCGTGCCGCGTGGACGATTATTTCACCGCTGCTCGGGCGAGTTCGTCAATACCGTGCGACCGGATTCGCCGTCCGGCTAAAGACTCCACGCCAGACCACGTCCCCAAACGCGTCGTTTTTTACCCCATTGCTGGTCGACCGAAGAAAAAGACGAAAGCGTGCAACAGGAGGACTTCTTGGGAGGTCACCCATCCTTGCACTACTCTCGCCCAAGCACGCTTAACTTCGGAGTTCTGATTAGATCAGGTGCATTAGTGCTGCTATGGTCGCTCCCGTCCTCGCTGATCGCATTTTTTCTTATATCACCTCCGTCTCGCGCCGCGTCGACGATTATTTTTCCGCCGCTCGGGTGCGTTCTTCCGTAACGTGCGACAGGCTACGCCGTCCGTCTAAACGCTCCAAGCCAAACCGCGTGCCCAAACGCGGCTTTTTTTATCTCTTCTCGGGTCGACCGAAAAAAAAGACAAAAGGGGTGCAACACAAGGACTTCCCAGGAGGTCACCCATCCTGGTACTACTCTCTCCCAAGCACGCTTAACTCTGGAGTTCTGATGGGATCCGATGCTTCAGTGCTGTTATGGTCACCTCCGTCTTCACTTATCATATTTTTTCTAATGTCATCTCTGTCTCGCGCCGCGTGGACGATTATTTCACCGCTGCTCAGGCGAGTTCTTCAATACCGTGCGACCGGCTTCGCCGTCCGGCTAAAGACTCCGCGCCAGACAACGTGCCCAAACGCGTGATTTTTTACTTCATTGCTGGTTGACCGAAGAAAAAGACGAAAGGGTGCAACAGGAGGACTTCCCAGGAGGTCCCCCATCCTAGTACTACTCTCGCGTAAGCACGCTTAATTTCGGAGTTCTGATGGGATCTGGTGCATTAGTGGTGGTATGTTCGCGCCCGTCTTCACTTATCGCATTTTTTCATAATATCATCTCCGTCTCGCGCCGCGTGGACGATTATTTCACCGCTGCTCCGACGAGTTCTTCAATACCGTGCGACAGGCTTCGCCGTCCGGCATACCACTCCACCCAAGACTACGTGCCCAAACGCATCTTTTTTTACCTCATCGCGGGTCGACCGAAAAAAAAGACAAAAGGGGTGCAACACGAGCACTTCCGAGGAGGTCACCCATCCTAGTACAACTCTCGCCCAAGCACGCTTAACTTCGGAGTTCTGAGGGGATCCGGTGCATTAGTGCTGGTATGGTCGCGCCCGTCTTCACTTATCGCATTTTTTTCAAATATCATCTCCGTCTCGCGCCGCGTGGACGATTATTTGACCGCCGCTCGGGCGCGTTCTTCAATACCGTGTGATCGGCTTCACCGTTTGGCTAAACACACCACGCCAGACCACGTGCCCAAACGCGTCTTTTTTTACCTCATCGCGGGTCGACTGAAGAAAAAGACAAAAGGGTGCAACAGGAGGACTTCCCAGGAGGTCACCGATCCTAGTACTACTCTCGCCCAAGCACGCTTAATTTCGGAGTTCTGATGGGATCTGGTGCATTAGTGGTGGTATGTTCGCGCCCGGCTTCACTTATCGCATTTTTTCTTATATCATCTCCGTCTCGCGCCGCGTGGATGATTATTTTACCTCCGTTCGGGCGAGTTCTTCAATACCGTGCGACCGGCTTCGCCGTCCGGCTAAACACTCTACGCCAGACCACGTGCCCGAACGCATCTTTTTTTCCTTCATCGCGGGTCGACCGAAGCAAAAGACAAAAGGGAGCAACATGAGGATTTCCCAGGAGGTCACCCATCCTAGTACTACTCTCGCCCAAGGACGCTTAACTTCGGAGTTCTGATTGGATCCGGTGCATTAGTGCTACTATGGTCGCGCCCGTCCTCGCTGATCGCATTTTTTCTTATATCATCTCCGTCTCGCGCCGCGTGGACGATTATTTTACCGTCGCACGGGCGCGTTCTTCAATACCGTGCGACCGGATTCGCCGTCCGGCTAAACACCCCACGCCAGACCACGTGCCCAAACGCGTCTTTTTTTACCTCATCGCGGGTCAACCGAAAAAAAAGACAAAAGCGGTGCAACACGAAGACTTCCCAGGAGGTCACCCATCCTAGTACTACTCTTGCCCAAGCACGCTTAACTTCGGAGTTCTGATGGGATCCGGGGCTTCAGTGCTGGTATGGTCGCGCCCGTCTTCACTTATCGTATTTTTCATAATATCATCTCCGTCTCGCGCCGCGTGAACGATTATTTCACCGCTGCTCGGGCGAGTTCTTCAATACCGTGCGACCGGCTTCTCCGTCCGGCTAAACAATCCATACCATAACACGTGCCCAAACGAGTCGTTTTTTACCTCATTGCTGGTCGACCGAAGAAAAAGACGAAAGGGTGCAACAGGACGACTTCCCAGGAGGTCCCGCATCCTAGTACTACTCTCGCCCAAGCACACTTAAATTCGGAGTTCCGATGGGATTCGGTGCATTAGTGCTGGTACGGTCGCGCCCGTCTTCACTTATCGCATTTTTTCTTATATCATCTCCGTCTCGCGCCGTGTGGACGATTATTTTACCACCGCTCGTGCGCGTTCTTCAATACCGTGCGACCGGATTCGCCGTCCGGCTAAAGACTCCACGCCAGACCGCGTGCCCAAACGCGTCTTTTTTTACCTCATCGTTGGTCGACCGAAAAAAAAGACAAAAGGAGTGCAGAACGAGGGCTTCCCAGGAGGTAACCCATCCTAGTACTATTCTCGCCCAAGCACGTTTGACTTCGGAGTTCTGATGGGATCCGGTGCATTAGTGCTGGTATAGTCGCGCCCATCTTCCCTTATCGCATTTTTTCTTATATCATCTCCGTCTCGCGCCGCGTGGGCGATTATTTTACCGTCGCACGGGCGTGTTCTTCAATACCGTGTGACCGGCTTCGCCGTCCGGCTAAACACTCCACGCCAGACCACGTGCCCAAATGCGTCTTTTTTTACCTCATCGCGGGTCGACCGATAAAAAAGACAAAAGGGGTGCAACACGAGGACTTCCCAGGTGGTCAGCCATCCTAGTACTACTCTTGCCCACGCACGCTTAACTTCGGAGTTCTGATGGGATCCGGGGCTTCAGTGCCGGTATGGTTGCGCCCGTCTTCACTTATCGTATTTTTCATAATATCATCTCCGTCTCGCGCCGCGTG
>JAODPA010001710.1:0-14174 GCA_025585075.1 Nepenthes mirabilis | reverse complement strand
GAACGAAAATATCCACAATTTTAAATAATGCTTTTTATTTATCTGGTTAAATTGTTTTCAAAGAACAATTGAAAATGCTAAGCGACTGCTAGGCGGAGAGTCGGATTCCAAAGGGGACGCGTAACCTTGCACTCGGACGCAACCGATAATTTGGTTTCAAAGGAAGGTAGGGAGGTAGGAGCGTCTCTCCCCAGTCCTATCTGTGTTGGGGTCACTCCCTTGTGGTATTTGTGTCCACGGATGTGTGGAGACAAATGGATGCGAATTTCTGAAAA
This sequence comes from Nepenthes mirabilis, assembly GCA_025585075.1. Taxonomy (NCBI): domain Eukaryota; kingdom Viridiplantae; phylum Streptophyta; class Magnoliopsida; order Caryophyllales; family Nepenthaceae; genus Nepenthes; species Nepenthes mirabilis. The sequence goes on along the minus strand of JAODPA010001710.1, from coordinate 13,899 downwards.
AGACCGAGAACATCCGTCCTCGGGGCAACTAGAAGAATTGGACGAGAAGTGGCTGAAAAATCCGTCCGGGAACTATTGTCCAAGAAGTTGCAGAAATAGCGGACGATGACTCATCAGAGGCGTCATGTCCGAGAAGTTGCTGAGAATATGGATGAGGACTCTGAAGCCTAGGCGTTGACTTCCTCTATAGGCCTGCTGCAGCTGCGTTTTGCAGGTGGGCAGGTGGCTGTAACTTTCAATGTGTCAGGCCTGCCATCCTGGCACGCCGGGCGTGCGCCTGCCATGGCAGGCCTAAGGGGTGTAGTCTTGCCACCTTACTGGCAATAGGGTGGCTGATCGGGCCTAAGCCCCTTGTGTCTATATATATGGACTATGGCCGGTTGAGGAAGGGTGTGCAGCAGCAGTGTGAGAGAGTAAGATTGAGAGAGCAATCTGGTTGAGAACAAAATGACTATTGTGAAATAAAAAGATGAGTACACCATCGGTGAGAGAAATAAAGAGAGAAGAATAGAGAGTGAAAAGAAAATAGTGTTTTCTTGGTTTGCTCTAGAGATTTTTTCTCTTTGATTTCTCGGGTGTGTAGCGGATACTCCATCTTGGAGGTTTATAGCCTATTTCACATAGTGGATTTGCTGTGACTCTGCTCTCGTGGTTTTTTTCTTCCGTTTCAGAAGGGTTTCCACGTTAAAATCTCGTGTGTTTCTCTCGATTTTCTATCTCTCCTTTTGGTTGTCCGTCCGAACGCTCTCCCTCGGTCCGAGTATTTTGTCATCTCGATCATTGCGCTCAGGAGCATTCTATCCGAACGCCCCGTTTGCCCCCAACAAGTGGTATCAGAGACTGGTTCGTGAACCATCGGTTGGATGGCGTCGTCGGCGAAGATTGGGACGTTCAGTGTGGAGCAATTCAATGGGCAAAATAATTTCATCCTTTGACAGGAAAGGGTGAGGAATATTTTAACCTGAAAAGGAACGGTAAAAGCTCTTGAAAAAAAGGAAAAGAAGTTAAAGAAATTGTCCGAGGACGAGTGGCAGGACAAGAGGGATCTTGCCAATTCCACCATTAAGTTGTGTTTGGCGGATAACACACTCCAGGAGGTACTCGGATTGTCAGACTTAGCTGAGGTCTAGGAAAAGCTTAAGAGCCGGTACAAGTCCAAGTCCTTGACAACCAGGCTCATATGAAGAAGCAGTTCTATAGCTTGCGGTTGTCGGAAGGTGAGTGCTTCGAGAAGCACTTGGACGAGTTCAACCGGCTGGTAACGCAGATGTCGGCCCTTGATGAGAAGATCAAGGACGAGGACCAAGCGTTGGTGTTGCTAGCATCCTTGCCAGCCTCGTACGATCATATTGTCACGATGTTGCTGTTCGGAAAGGACACGTAGAAGCTGGATGAGGTCATAACTTCCCTACTTATGAACGAGTCAAGGCGGAGGGAAAGCGGTGAGACCTCAAGCTCTCGGCCAAATCTTCTTGTGGCCACCAGCAGTCGGGGACGAGGGAGATCTGACTGACGACAGGATGGCAGGATGGAGAGGAGTAACAGCCGTAGCAAGCTTGAAGGAAGGAGTTGCTTCTTTTGTAGCAAGAAAGGCCACATAAAGAAGGACTGTCTGCGGAGGAGGTAGGACGAGGAGGGCAGAAGCAATTGTCAGGAGAAAAGGATAAGGCTGATGATCCGGAGACCATTACTTTTTGTGGAGACCTCCTGGTGGTCCACGCAGGGGAAGCACGGAGCCGGCCATGCCAGGAGACGAGTTGGGTGATGGACAGTGGGGCCTCACACCATGCAACACCGAGGAAGTCCCACTTCATGAGTTATACACCCGTTGGCCGCGGGGTGTTGAAGATGGGTAACGGTGGCTCGTCTAGGGTTATTGGCATTGGGGATGTTTGTTTGAGGACAAGCAACGAAAATACGCTCATGCTAGAGGGCGTGCGATATGCCTCGGATCTGAGGTTAAATGTGATTTCAACAAGGAAGCTTGATGAGAAAGGATTCTGGACGGTGTTTGGTGATGGCTAGTGGAAGCTCACCAAATGCTCCTCAGTGATGGCAAGGGGAAGCAGGTCATCAGGGCGGTATCTGATGGAGACCTGCATTACCAATGGAAATGCCAGGGTGACCAACGGGGGCATTGGTCAATATGGCAGGAGAGGACGGCCGGGAGACAGGAGAGGTTAGCCAAGGAGGAGTACAAGGGAGAATGACAAGTCAGCGGATAAGGAGCTGAAGGGGAATGGGTTCACTCCAAACTCAGTGTAACGGAGGAAGGTGTCATTCAGGCTTGCACAGGTTGATACCAGAGTCCAAATTCAGGGGAAGCTGCCGGAACGCAGGAGATGACGGTTGCCCAACAACGGCCAAGGTTCCCCACAAGGTCATGAGGGGAAGTTTGTTGGGGTCACTCCCTTGTGGTATTTGTGTCCACAGACGTGTTGAGACAAATGGACGCGAATTTCTGGAAAAGAGCGAGAACATCCATACTCGGGGTAACTGGAAGAATTGGATGAGAAGTGGCTGAAGAATTGGATGAGAATTGTTCGAGAAGTTACAGAAATAGTGGACGAGGACTCATCAGAGGCGTCATGTCCGAGAGGTTACTGAGGATATGGACGGGGACTCTGAAGCCTAGGCGTTGACTTCCTCTGTAGGCCTGCTGCAGCCGCGTTTTGCAGGTGGACAGGTGGCTACAGCTTCTAAGGTGTCAGGCCTGCCATCCTGGCACGCCGAGCGAGCTCCTGCCATGGTAGGCCTAAGAGGTGTGGTCCTGCCACCCAACTGGCAATAGGGTTGCTGGCCGGGCCTAGGCCCCTTGTGTCTATATATATGGACTATGGCCGGTTGAGGAAGAATGTGCAGCAGGTGTGCAGCAACAGTAGTGTGAGAGAGCAAGATTGAGAGAGCAATCTTTGTGAGAGCAAAAGGACTATTGTGAAATAAAAAAAGAAGTGCACCACCGGTGAGAAAAAGAAAGAGAGAAGAATAGATAGTGAAAAGAAAATAGTGTTTTCTTAGTTTGCTCTGGAGATTTTTTCTCTTTGATTTCTCGGGTGTGTAGCGGATACTCCATCCTGGAGATTTGTAACCTATTTCACATAGTGGATTTGCTGTGACTCTACTCTCGTAGTTTTTCCCTTCGGTTCCAGATGGGTTTCCAAGTTAAAATCTCGTGTGTTTCTCTCAGTTTTCTATCTCTCCTTTTGGATATCCGTCCGAACGCTCTCCCTCGGTCCGAGTGTTTTGTCCTCTCGGTCACTGCGCTCAGGAGCATTCTGTCCGGACGATCCGTTTGCCCCCAACAATCTGTTCTCTTGCTCATCATCTTCCGTGGTGTTGCCCTCATTTGTTTCGTCACGCCCCCGTAAGCTCAGTGGTGGGAATTGTTGCCGCAGTCACTAGCCTGCCATGCAGTCATTTCCGAGCTTTGGCCGCAGCCCTGTCCAGTCCAAGTCTAGTACATGGTCTAATTTATTTCTCGTTATTCACTTAAACATTTTGGATAACGTTTCCTTGAGAGTACTATTTTTTTTTTCTGGGGGGCGGTTATGTGAGGGCGGAGAGTCTAGGAGGGGCAGAATCGAACTAGATGTCAACTGGCGAAACACTTTTCTTTTCCTCCTTTCAACCTTTCCTTCTATCTTCTCTTTCACAAATTGGATTTCCCAAATGGGATTTTAAACTTGGCGATGGCTGTTGTTACGTACGCATCCATACACCCTACAGTTAAACCGAATGTAACGGATCTCATTTTCTGCTTTTATTCCCTTTGGATGTTCCCCGTTAACCGTTCCCCGTTACCCGTTACCCGTTTCCCGTTTCCCTGTTACCCGTTCCCGGTTACCCGTGTTTCCCCGTTGCCTGTTTATATATGCTGACAGGCGTGTAATGAAGGAGGAGGAAAATATTACTCTTCTCCTCTCCCTCTTTCCCTCTTCCCTTCCTTCTCTCGCGCACGCCCCCTTCTCCTCTGCCAGAACTCCCCTTCCCTTTCACTTCATCGTCGATCCTCAACTAGCCGCCATGGAGCCTGTATCATCTGTTTTGAAATTGGAGGTTCATCACTCTAACAACAGAACTCCTAGGCTAGCTATAATGGTGTAAGGCCATCCACTTATTTGGAAAATGGAATAAAATAACTTTGATCTCTCTTTCATTTAATTCTTAGGATATTATGATTTCTGCTGTGACGTACCTGTGTTACTTTTTTATGCATTTTATGTGTTGAAAATTGAAATGATTACCAGCTCCACTAACGTTCCTTATTTGCTTGCGCAATTTCTCAGCGAGACATAACTAGGTCCCTTTTGTTAGAACAATAATGTTTTCTGAAGAGGCTGAAAATTAGGTTGTGGAAGGCATAAACTACATTTTGATGTAAGAAAAAAGGAAGAAGAAGAAACAGAAATGAAGGTTGATGTTTTAAATAGAAGTCAGGCAACCAGAAGAGAAGAAATCAGACCATTTTGGAGAATGAAGCTCACAGCTTTTAGTTGTGTTGCATCTGTATATATATTCTTCAACCCCAACAAAGAACGGTTATCAAAACAATGTAGAATATTCTACACCTCATCTATTTATGATTGCCATCCGAATACAGAAAAAACAGGAGCAAAAAAGATTCAAGCATAACAGAAGGAGCACCAAAAAAACAAAAAAAAAAACTAAACAAAACAAAATAAAAAATCAGTAGATTTCAAGGTGGTGACATGTGGTCCAGAAAGTTGGCCTAACTTGATGCCACGGTGTAGCCTTTCTTCTTCTTTTGTTGATCTTCATGCTATAACATGCCCCCACAAGATGGTAAGTAGACATTTTCTGCTCCCATTTTAGAGAGATGAGATCTCAACATGGAAGAAGGTAATGCATTTGTAAATATGTTTGTTAGTTGGGAAGATGTTGCAATGTATTTGTTTGAATGAATCCTTCCTAAATTTTATCACGAATAAGATGAAAAATATTTTCAATGTGTTTCATTTATTCATGAAAAATAGGACTAGCAGCCATGTGGACAGCGGACTAATTATCACTGTAGCAAGGGGCCAGTTGAGGATGATTGACTCCCAGATCAATAAGATTATATCATAGCCAAGTAATTTTAGAACAAGTGATAGCTATTGCTCTATATTCAGCTTTAGCAGAATATCTAGGAACAATGGATTTCTTCTTAGATCGGCAAGAAGCTAAGGAATTTTTGAGTAGAACACAATAACCAGTTATTGATTACTGAGTGTCACAAGAAACCTAATCTGAGTCACAATAAGCTTGCAGACTTAATGAAGAGCTGGATGACATTAATAAGCCTTGTCCTGGAGACTACTTGTATTGGATAACACCTTAGGCATAGCTGCAAAATGAATGTTTCTTGGCTTCTCCATGAACTAGCTTAGAATCTGCACACTGTAATTAAAGTCTGGGCGAGTGATGGTTAAGTACAACATGTGACCAATTAATCTTCTAATGATAGTGGGATCATTCAAAGGGGACCCTACCTCCTTGCTAAATCTAGCATCTTGATCTATGGGCAATTTTGTTAGCTGTGAAGCAAGAGCACCGTGTCTTCTAGAAGATTCAAGCATACTCTATTGATGAAAATTTCCTTTGGGAAATAAGAAACATTTATTCCAAGGAAATATCGTAAAAATCCAAGGTCTTAAATCTTAAATTGTGAATGTAGAAAGATCTTAAGAGCATCTACTATAGTAATCAAATTGCTAGCCACAACTGTATCATCCACATACACTAGCAATGCAGTAAAAGAATGTGCATCCTTCATAGTAAAAAAGACTATAATCAGCTTTTGACTGCTTGAAACTAAAATTGATAATAGATTTAGAGAACTTTTAATATCATTTTCTTAAAGTTTGCTTCAACCCATAGAAACTCTTGAGTAACTTGTAAACTTGATGAGGATTCATTTGTTGTCACCAGGAGGCCGCTTCATGTAGATTTCTTTATTCAAATCACCATCTAAAACTGTATTTTTAACATCAAATTGGTAAAGGTTCCATTTCTCCACAATTGCAATAGAAAGCAAACTTCTAATAGTAATGAGTTTCGCTATAGGTAAAAAAGTTTCATAATAATCAATTCGGTATAGCCTTTTGCTACTAGCCATGCCTTCCATCTCTCAATTGTACCATCTGAATTGTATATATTTCAAAAAAATTACGACAAACAATGGCTTGTTTTCCTATTGGCAAATCTGCCAAGATCAAAGTATTTTCTGCTTCGAAAGTTTGCAGCTCTGCTTAATTAGTCTAGCATCATCTTTGATGCATTACGGCCTCATTGTAGGTAGTCGGTTCCAAGTGTGAAGAGATGAATGTGGAGAAAGCACAGTAGGATGGTGAAAGCTTCTGATATGATAAACAGTTGGCAATCGAATATGGTGTACCTGGACTGCATACAGGCTGTGCATATTTATCTTCTTGGGCTAATTGACAATGATAATCTTGAAGATATTGAGAAGCCCTTCTATTTCTCTAAGGTCTGGGAGTGAGAATTGGCATGGTATTATTACTTGACTAATGTGAAGCATCTGTTGGACTACAATCAGCATATTCTGTGCTGTGTTCACTGTATTCACCTTGCCTGACCCCATAGAAGGTGATGGTTCTTCAGAATTCAGAGTTGATGTTATGGTTGAATCATGTTGAGGAACAGGTGCACTATTGATGACTTCATCAAAGATGGGAGTAGGTGTTGATGCATTACTAGGGTCTCTATCCTTGCCCGCTGATCCTACTTGGAAAGGAAAATTAGATTCATAAAACTCAGCATCTTAGTGTAGATGACCTAATAACCTGTATCCTTTAGCTCCAAAAGGATATCCAAGAAAAACATGTTTCCTTCCTTTGTGGTCAAATTTGGTGCAGCCTTTAGAAAGAGTGGTAGTGAAACAAAGATATCAAAACACCTGCAAGTGATCATATATTAGTTTGACACCAAACTAGACTTCATAAGGTGTCTTGTTGTGCAATAGTGGAGTAGGGGTTTTGTTTGTCAAGTAGGTTGTAGCCAAAATCCATGTAGTCCAATATTTGAGGGGAACATTATACTGAATCTTAAGTGCACGAGCAACACTCAAGAAGTGCCTATGTTTTCTTTCCACCATACCATTTTGTTCAGGGGTCTTGCCACAATTTCTTTGATGTATTATTCATTTATTTAAATAAAAAGGTCACATCTAAAATTCTGTCTCATTATCAAAATAATTGACCTTGATTTCGACATTAAACTATTTTTCAATTAGATTATAGAAAGATTAATGTTAGTTCTAACTGCCCATTATCACAATTAGATTACATCCAATTGAAAAATTATCTATTATGGTCAAGAAATATATTGTACAATCATAACTATCTTTAGAACATGGCCTCTAAATGTCACAATGTATTAATTCAAAAATGCAAGATGCTTTACCTTCACTGATTGAGAAAGGAAGATTATTCTATTTAGCTAAGTGACATATTGAACTTGAATTCCCTTTATCATTAGTGATATTTGTTTTAATTACATGTCACAACGTACTCCCTTCATCATCCGTCAATTATATTCCTGAATTTGATAGTTGTCCTGGATGGGAGTGCCACAAAAGGGAGCATGAAGCATTCTCTGCAGCAGTGTTCAAAGAGGTGTCTACAGAAAGCTTTAACAACTTTTCTGAAGGGTCCAATGGTGATATAACTTTTGTCAGATGATAAAGACTATGTTTAACCTCAATCGTCTCAATTGTGGTCCAAGAAACAAGGTTCTGAATAATGTATGAATCAGAAAACAACATAACAAGTAAGAGATTCTGTCATCTTTTTAACTGATATCAGATTATTGTTGAACAATGGTGTGCAAAGGACATCTCCAGTTGAAAGGAATCAGATATTTTCACACTATCAATATGCATAACGGCAGCCTCATTCCCATTTGGTAATTAAGCAAGTGAAATACTTGTGATGAAATATTTAGGTAGAGGGTAGTACAATAGATCATACGATCTGCTACCCATGCATCCAAGATCCAAGGAAAGCATGCTAGATTTGTGTTAGGAGTATCTTCTGAAGAACAGATAAAGGAATCATATAATCTAAAAGGCAATGAAGAATCTATTGCTGGCTCAGTCACAACTTGGGCACTGTTAATTGCACGAACACGAGGTGATGCTTTCTTTTGATGAAGAAAGGCCCGCAGTTGTTTGTACTCTTTCTCTGGATAGTGCCACTTTATTTTCAGATTCCTCTTCCACTTCTGCACTGATTGAACTAGATGATGCCATGGGTGAAAATATCAATTTCAGTGTTGATCGTAGCCATATTAGTATTGGACTTATTGGATAACATGTATTGGTATTGGTTATATTGAACGGAAAAAATTCTAAAAATAGTAAGATAGGGTTATATCGACCAATATATTAATTGTATTGGCCGATATAAAAACACATCACAATATTATTGCTAATTACAATACATATCGATATGGGGGGCCAATTCTGATCCATAACGACCAATATGTTTCGTATTGGCCAATATGTCCATCAATGAATGATGTTAAGGCTATACTCCTGAAATTTTAATTTGTTTGACTCGGTATAGATATCCATTGAGCTTGTAACACTTTTCAGCTACCTGTCCTGACATTTTGCAATGAGTACTAGTATGAATTTCAGCGTTTCCAACCTTGAAGCAGTTCTTAAATGTGTGTCCACGTATCATGTGTTAGGAACTGTGGGGCCTGTTCTGTTTGCTAGTATTGAAAGCCTTTGCAGGAGATTTGTAGTTGGACTATATCTTCTTGCTGATCATGGCCATCAGTTCCGCAGTGGGGCTCACCGTCAGATATTGCCTTTCTTGCTGCTGAATAAGGGAGAACTTTATTTACTGGTGGTAAGGTATCAATTAACATGATCCGATTCCTTACGTTAGCATAGGAGTCATTCAAACACATCAAGAATTATACGACACAATCCTTTTGATATCCATCTATGAGAATTCTCAGTTTTCCGCACTCACATTCAAGTATTGGATCATTAATAGAGAGTTCACCCTAAAGATTTTCCAGCTTTTCATAGTAAATGCTGATGGAGTCCTGTTCTTGCATTAGTCTTGCCAAAGTTTTCTTCAATTGAAAAATTCTAGGACCATTTTGTTGGGAATATGTATCTTTAAGCTCCAGCCACAGTTCTCTAGCATCATCAACAAAGGTGAGTGTGAACTTGACAATGTGACTTACCTAATTTTGGATCCAAGACACAACAAGGTCATTACATCGTTCCCAATTATCCAAAAGAGGATCATCTTGGCTGGAAGGTTTTCTAAATTCTCCATTCACAAAGCCAATCTTATTCTTGTCTCTAAGGGCTCTTGTCATAGCTCTGGACCAAGCAACATAATTCGTAGAGGTGAGCAAATCTATCACAAGAACTAGAGCTGGTTATCATGATTATCCAAATGCAGAGGATGGGAAAGTCATTGAAATTCAAGACAGCTGGTGAGGATATGAATTTCCAGCAGTGGATGATGATTCAGTGGAATTTTCAGTGATTGCCATGGTCTTGCTATTGAAATCAGAAGGATTTATGCTGTGATATCTTGTAAGAAAAGGAGGAAGGAACACCAATGAAGGTTCCTGTGTTTGAACAGAAGTCTAGCAACCAGAAGAAAAGAAATCAGGATTTTATAGAATCAAGCTCACAGCTTTTGATTGTATAGCATTTGTATATATATTGTTACAACACCAACAAAAAAGGGTTACTAAAATAATGTAGAATATTCAACACCTCATCTATTTACAATTGTCCTCGTGAAAACAGGAAAAATGAAAGGCACAAAAAAGAATCAAGCATAATAGGAAGAGCAAAAAAAGAGTCGGCAGAATTTGAGGTCATTGCATGTGGTCCAGGAAGTTGACCCGTTTGAAGCCTAGGTATGGCCTTTCTTCTTCTTTTGTTGATCTTCATGCTGTAACACTTGGAACTTCTTTAAGCAGTGTATAGGGAAGCTGAGGTTGTGATTCTATGAACTTGTTTTTTAATTGGTGGAGCGGGAAACACGGGAATCAATCTCACACTTGAAAGTGGGTTTGGGAGTGTTGCAGCCGAGGATCATCCTTGTGTCCATCCAAGTCCTTGTAAGTGTCCTTGATCATTTTTGTGGTGTTTGATCTTGCGGATTCAACGAAGAGATAGTGGAGTGACAGAAATCTGGAGGTTTTCCCAAGGCAGCCACTCCAATGTCTAACACAACACAATATTTGGGCTCGTAATATTGGGTGTTTGTGGGAAGGGTTTTTGGACTATTTGTTATTTGTTATTGTATATGAGCCGCACGAGGAGGCGTGTGAAATACCGAGCCAAAAATGGCTCTAGTAGGAAAGTGTGGGAAGCTTGAGGCGCCTTTTCCACAAGCTTGGCCAAAAATGGTCTTTTCATTTTTTGTATTTAGGAAGTTATTGTGCACCTTCAAGGATTAATTTTGTAGTTTTCATAGGCAAAGACAAAGTTGAGAGGCCTTCTTCAATTATCCCTGCATAGGCCATGCATAATGATGATATAGCAGACCAAGCATGGTTGGAAATCGTTTCATAGTATTTTCACTGGGCATTAATGAGTATCTTCCAATGACATATGTAACTGTAGTGACTTACATGAAAGTTGTCCTCGGGTTACAAATATTGTCTTTTTGACTGTCATGGGCGACTATCAGGCACTTTGCCTTATGCCACTGAAGAGCCGATGCTTATTGGTCTTGGTTAAGCTAAGTATCCTTTTGAAGAGGCCGAGCTGTGCCATGTGATTTGAGCAGGGGCTCTGTCTTTGGGAAACTACACTTATAGGCCGCTTGAAGGCTTATGGGCCGCTTGAAGGCTTATCAGCCCATATTTGGCCCAGGCCCACTTCTTTGTAAATTTTGATTGGAATCTATCAATTACCCACTTCTAAAGCCAAATATCAGGTTTATTAGTTGTTTAGGCATGGTAGCCCCTTTTATCCAAAGGGTTGCCGTGTGACATCTGGTTACTATACTATTTCTTGTTTTATATCTTGATGCATCTTTTTCATTTGAATCTCAAAGAAAAAAATCAATATATGTAAAATTTCTGGGAAGAATTAAATCCATGGTTGTTCATCCCCAGTCAATTGAAGTGAATGGATTGTGATTTCTAGGTGTGGTGGAGCAGGTTGCTCCTACTACCGCTAATATTCTATCCAGAGGGATCTTTGCTGAAGTCTGATCTTTTGATCAAGCTACTTAGATCCGTATAAGATGTATGGACAAATCTACAAGAGATAACCTGGGATCATCCATCCCCCCTAACTAGTCCAACTAAATGGATTGTGATTACGGTTTAAAGCCATATGGAGCTGGTCCTCGGCCTATCACAGATAATTTTCTTGCCTAGGGGATTTTGTTGAGATTATATCATTATTTGAACTATGTGGATCAAGACATATAAGAAGGTGGCCTTTTGCTAAGTGGCCATCAAGGGATTTAATTAGCCTCGGCTTATACATACTTAAGACTTGTTAAGCTATAGAGCTTGAAACCAAGATGAGGCAAAGAAGTGCTCTGGTTTAATCAGGATAGAAAGTGTTGGACCTAGGATAGGTAATGTATATTTGAGCTTGGTTAATCTAGAGAGTTTCAAATTGAGGCTGGGATGATAAGTGCTTGGGCATGATCATGCTAAAGAGTTAAAAAAAAGGTGGAATTGATGAGTGAATCTTCAGTAGAGACCGTTAGCTTTTTGATGAGCGTAGAGGTCTCTATCACAGACCTGTTCAAGCTAGAGTCCATTGGACTGAAGTTGAGCTGATGGGTGCTTAGACTTGCCGAGCTAGAGAGCATCTGGCTGAGGCAGAGATAATATGGACGGAGTTCTTCTTTGTTAGCTACCTCTTAACTTTAATTTAATTATATTTAATGCAAACCTTGGATCTAGATAGTTGTTCGAATGGAGTCGGATTAGACCTTTGAACATTTTAATTTAGATCCTGTCCACCACAATATTTAATAAGAGGCCAAATGGGATTCACTTCTAAGAATATTCTTCGATATTTAAGTTAGAAATCTTTATTAAAAAATGAAAGATAATAAGAGATTGAGGAAAAGAGAGTGAGAAAATGGAGGACTTGGCTACGTGATTTTTGGGATTTGGAAGTGTATAGAGAATTAGAATTCTGTACTTGCTATTTTATGTGTGATTCGAATCCTCTCCTGTTCAAAGAAAATAAGCATATTTATAATTTTATTACTAATTAGTGTATCCTTTCAGGAGGTGGTATGATTGTGTATTAACTGAAATGTTACACTAGCTGAAAACTTAATAGTTCAATCTTTCATAAGCTTTAAGTTTAATACTTATCCTTTAAGTGCTTTAACTGCCTATTTAATTTAACCATTCACCCCTCGGTTTATGTAACTATTCGTTAGAATTAACCGTCCGAGTTTATCAACCGCATGGCCACTTAACACCTTGATCTTTTATATTTCCAGCAATTTGGTTATTCGGATATTCGATAGTTCGGTTGGATTCTTTTTCGTTTCGGACCTAACAACTTTGTTGATTCATATTTCTCCATGGGCTTACTGTTCGAGGGCTTCATATATCATTGAGTCGGGTTGATCTTATCTTAGACTATACACAACACTAGCACCCCATGCTCAGAGGCTAAATTCAAGTTTCGAGTATGTTAATGAAATTCCGAGTGATGTGCTTTGAACATCATCCAAATGCTCCTTTTCGATGGAATCTTAATCAGTTCACACTGATTGTTGATTGATATTATCAATTAGAGTTTGATTCTCTAATTTATTGACCTAAATTCTTTGATCATTTGACTGATTTTCTTTGCTTCAAAATGCCCCATTTTGTGGCTCGTGTTTGGCTATAAAAAGAACCGTTCTCATTCGTTCTTCAACCAAATCTTAAGTCTCAACATTTGATGTAGTTACATTCAGTGAATCAAAGAGTGAGTTTCCCGGGAAGATTTTGCATTCCTATTGGAGGCTCTCATGAAGTCTGTCTTGGTTATCTTCTTTTATGTAACATTCTGAACTAGAGTGTTTTTCCTTCTAGGTGGCTACTCCTGATACCCCTTACCATTTGCTGCGGCGGCCCTTGTTTTCGAGGCTTGTTTGAGGGAATCACTTGGTTCAATGTCTCTTGGCCCTTGTGTTGTGACATCTTTGTTGGATTTTTACATTAACTTACTAGAGCTGGTTGAGTAAATTTGAGGGGGTGCACCTTTGCGATGTTATTTCTTTTCATCTACTTCTGGCTGTTGGTTCACTCATTTCCCCTTGTTTTTCCAGGCTGAATGATTTTATAGGCTACCCTGTAAGAATATACCTTGTACATGAGTATATCTATAAAATAAAGAATACTTATGTTTTATTTTTTGCATTTTGGTCACAGCTCTTAATTTGTTCCTTTCATTAGACTTATGTTTATCCATATGGGACTGTAAATTACCAAAAGTTTAGATTGACAAAACTATCCAAATGAAAAATTTTTTTTAGTTATTAATCTCGACACCTCAATATTTTTTGAATTTTAGTTTGATTTAACCATTTAGCATTCTAATAGCTTTGTTTTCTGGCAATTCAAATTCCTAACAATTCAGTTTCTGTCAAATTGGATTTCTAACAAATTGGGATATTTAAAATTTCAAACTATCAAGGTTAACCAGATTCGTTCTTTAAGATGAATCGAACATCCGAAGTGTAATTTCATTAAGTTGCTTAGCGATTTTAGGGCCATAATTACTTTTGTAATGGGAATGACTAATTAACAGCGCAATTAATGCAATGGCATTTTGGCTTGAAAATTGTATCATTTTTTAATCATTTCAATACACGACATTTTGGTTTGAAAGAAGATAGGAAGAAGTGTCATCATTTGAGC
>JAODPA010001699.1:0-12828 GCA_025585075.1 Nepenthes mirabilis | reverse complement strand
TATTATATTTGGCCGATATATCAACTGATGGTCCCGTCAACTTATGATTTTTAAAATTTTTTTTTCTTACGAGATATTCTATACTAATACTTATTATATGATATGTCTAATATTGATACAGTCACGACTAATATCAATATTTTTATCTATGACAGAAATTCATACCCTTTGCTCGAAAACAAGATCCCATGCCCTTCCGCTCAGAACATATCGAATGAAGAACTTAATAAAATCGAGCGGGATGTAGAAGACGAGGTTATAAAGCCAAATGACACCAGCCCAACCCCATCCGATCCCTTCAATAGCAGCAAAACCCCAATTCGCATATACTGCAATTAGAGTAGCAATCTGCACAAAAATGAATAATAATAATAATTTAGGTTCGTAGCTATTGATCAAGAAAAACATCGCCCGAGTGAAAGACAAAGCTTTTGTTCACCAGTTGGGCGATCACGAATGCGACAATAAGAAAGCCGCCGGGACGTTCGAGAAACGACCAGCTTCGAGATCGGGTGACGAATATGAGAGCCTGACTGATCGTGCTGACTTGAAGATATACGGCGGATGCAAGCTTTCTGAAGTCGTCGTGAGCTGTTTTCTCAAGGGTTGCCACCCCAAATACCCTCTGGTGAAAAGCTCAAAAAACCGATCAACTACATTCTATATATATGTAAATATAAATTTATAATTTGTTTAGTTTAAATATAAAACATTTATGTACATTTTAATTTTGTGTGTTTAATGCGTTTTGAGTGTATACATTATTTTTTGGTTATTAGATTTTTTTTTTTTTTTTGATAGGTAAATGCTAGATAATTTCTTACATAAACATATGCCATATGCTGATGGACGGCCATGGTCTAAGGTTTCAGCCTAAGTATCTGAAATTAGACCACCCAGCCCGAGATAACGGACAAGTCTTTCCACTTTGACCCAAGAGCGGCTGGAACCAGGTTTTGATCAGGTCTTCCTACTATGCCACCCCCTCGGATACACGAAGCCACCCACGAGAACCATGCCAAAGCAAAGTGATCAGTTGCTGAGAAAAGAAACAGTTTTGAAGGAGGAACTTACCGGGAAGAAATCAGTTTTATATGCAGCCCAGAAGAATATGACTGTCATCACAGCCAAATAACTACCGAGAACTATGCCGGTCATGAATATCTCAGCCAACTTCCAGCTGTCAGGCATGGGAGACGGTTTCACCCTATCCTTCGATATTGTCATTATGGTACCTGCCATGCCACAATTCAAGTTATTGATAAGCCTTCTATAAGACACCAGAGATAACGCCTTTTTGATATATCCCGGAATTGTTGTATCCGTGACATATTACGACATGTAAACCAATATTCAAAATATCAGCCGATACACTACTGTTAGTTGAAGATTCTCAAAAAAATTTTTCCTTTCAATATATCCGGTACCTACATATAATATCCGATTTGTCCGATATTGACCTGACAGCAATTGATACCGATAATTATACCAATATTTTCATCCATGGATGAGATGTTCAGTAGAACGACAAGAATGAAGTTGCAGATGGTATTGCAAAGACATTAGCTTTTCAACTGAAAAGGCTAACAACAGTGAAGTTGCATATGATATTCCAAAAACATAGGTTTCGATTTGGTAATTTTAACTCGTGGAAGGACGGAAATTATCAGCCATTAAGTTTTTTTCAATAACTACTGTAAAATACTATACTATATGTGGGTGAGCATCTCAGATACTCGTGTATTGAGATATGATTAGCTAGTTCATATAATTTGATTTGTTATACAACTTGATTTGTTATTATATTTCGTCATATATCAAAAATTTGCAAATTTTATAATATTAGTAGCCTTTAAAATACCCGTGACAGTTCACATTTTGTTTTTATTTTTTACTTTTTTTTAACTTTAGGCCGTAGTTAGTTAAGAGATTATATTTATTTTCTAATTAATCTAAGAATAATTTATCTTTATNAATAAATTAAATAATTATTAAGAATTGTGTTTCTCATTCTTTTTTCTGTGTAATCTCTGCTTCTCTTTTTATTCCTTTCCATTCTCTTTCATGCTTCTTTTTTGCCTTCCTTCCCTGTTTCCCCTTTCCTACATCAATTACGGGTTATTTAAATCTAAAAAAGTTTGAAAAAAATAAAAAGAAATTGAAAAAAAAATTCCATATTTGGATTGCATAAAAATTCATCAGGAAAAAATGTGCATTATAATATTTTTATTTAAGGAAACAGATTTTTCTTTAATTTTCTTTAGTTTTCATTTTTCCTTCTTAGTTTTCTTTCCATTAAACTTTTTTAGATCCAAACAAATCCTTAATCTATCCATCTATCTTTTGACTATCATGCTTTCTAAAGAAAATAAAAGGGCAAAACAAGGCCACTTTACAAAAGGATTAAAAGAGATGAAATAAGAAGCAAAGGAGAAGAAGAGAGATGAGAAGAGAGAGGAAATAATAGAAGAGGAGAGAGTTTGCAGGTGAGATGAGAGACGCACCATCATTAAGGATGGCGATGATAAGCACCATAAATGGAGGAAAATCGAATTTCCATATGAGAGCCAGCAGCATGAAACCAAGCTGTCACCGAGGAAACAACAGAGCAGCAGAGTGAGGAAGATAACTGCAGCATGAGTTGAAAGACAAATCTGATTTTTTCTACTTTGATTGTGCCATTTTCGAACTAATCAAATGAGATTTTAGAAAGAAAAACACCAAATTTTCAATTTTGAATTATACAGAAGAAAATATAAAATAGTAGGACAAAGAATTTCCCAAAGCGGATGAATAACTTACCACAATACGAATAGTTATGGAAACTGCATAAATCTGAAAGAATGAAGAAAAAGAAAAGGAATGGATAAATTAATTGAAAAAGATTATAAGAAAGATCGAGTAGTCATGGATTCATGCACAGAAAAGAACAAGTTTGGTGTGAATTAGATTCCTCGTTTCCATACTTTATTCTGAATATACATGAGTTGAGTATGCAATGACAGCTTTTTTGTGTTAAAAAAAGCTCATGGGGTTTTTCTCTGCAAAGAAATACTACTCATCCCACTATCTACGACCTTTATCCAACTGAAATCTAACGTGTAAAGAGGATGGATTTTTCTTTTTCAATTTTCTTGTCTTCATTAAAAAAAAGAAAAAAATTTCTTGTCCGGGCAATGGAATTGGAAATGATTTGAAGTAGGTTGGACCATGGATGGAAATATTGGCATCAATATCGATCGCAGTCATATCAATACATAACATATTAGACATGTTTATTGATATTGAATATATCTAAAGAAAAAAATTGAGAATTGTAAGCTGACAGGGTCATGTTGGCTAATATATCAAGTATATTGTTGATACGCAACATATCATGATATGGTTATAGTATTGAAAAATATCAATGTTGAGAGACTTGATACCAATACATGTCGTCCTATATTTTCATCAATGTATAAGACACTAGCAATTCTCTTTTCTGAATGGGTATGAAAATCCAACTGCAGATCACTTTAGAAGATGATTTGCCCAGATTTGAGGGATTCGGCTTCCCAGGGCAATCTTATTACATATTCGGATCATGAAAGTACGTATCAGTCCATATGGTTTGTATTGGTTGATAAAGTGTGTATTGGGCCTCCCATACACCAAGAAACCCCGATAATATTATATCACTGTATTAGCGATATATTATAATATATTGGCCATATTGGTTTGTATTGGCCGATGCACCGATAAGGCCGATATATTCCACCAATTTGTTTATAACCCATACCAAAAACCACTTAAAAAATACCTACACCCCTCTCTCTCCACTTACACCACTACTCATGTGCAGCATAAAGAGAAACACGTCGACATTCTTCTTCCTCTTCACCTTTCTAGTATCTCATTTTCTTTCATTGTTTATTTATTAATAACTTGCATACATATCATTTGGTGGTAAGTAACAATTCATTCTTTTTATTTGATTTTATTTTATCATTTTAATATTTTCTAGAGTATAATTCGACATTAAAATATTGATTCAATTAGTAAAAATTGTCTAAAACACTTGAAATATATAAAATATGATTAAATGTGGTTAAATTTTAGTATTAATATCAATTTTGATATAATTACGGAAAAATAATAGCACTCGATACTGATATCAATATTTTCGTCGATGATTTGGATTAATGACCCAAGCATCTTCTTATGCTTCAACTGAAATGGCACTCACATACTTCATACCATCAAGCAAAACAAAAGCTAATAATCAAATGAAAATATGCAGAAATCGCCATGGTTGTAGTACTTACAGTGTAATTTTTCATTCTCTGGAAGATGGCCCGACTAGTTAAAACAGCGCTAACAATGACACTAAGACCGGGCTCAGTCAGTACAATATCAGAAGCACCCCGAGCTGCATCCGTTGCATCAGCAACCGCTATCCCAATATCAGCCTTCTTAAGAGCAGGTGCATCATTAACCCCATCGCCCGTCATTCCACATATATGTTTCCGAGCTTGCAACCGTTTGACAATCTCGTATTTATGCTCTGAATCAAGTTATAGATTATATAAATTCGTCATCATAGGATAAAAAAAAGACCATAAAGGTTGGTTTGAATCTAGGAAAATTTGAAGAAAAAGAAAAAAAAATGAAGGAAAATAAAATTTTCATGTTTGGATTGCATGGAAAATCATATAAAAATAATAAAAAAATATGTATTATAATATTTATATTTGACAAAATTAATTTTTATTTNGAAGATACACAAGGAAAAAAAATAATGAAAAATATATATTAGAATATTTATATTTGATGAAATCAATTTTCTTTTTATTTTCTTTATTTTTCATTTTTATGGTCATTAATTTTCTTTTCTTCAAACTAAATTATGACCAAACATACCATAAATGATTCATATATGCCAGCTAAATATGGAGAGCATCACATCTTTAGCAACAGCATAAATGGTGAGACAGCGAAAATAATAATATTACCAGGGAATACACCAGCAAATCCATCGGCCTTCTCTATCAGATCATCCACCGGTAAAGCAGCAATCGACTCATCTTTACTCTGCCCGAGCAAAGAAGATGAAGGATACATATTGGTTCCCATACCCAAGCGTCGACCAGTTTCCTTTGCAATCGCTAGTTGATCACCTAATAGAGGTTAAGTTATTCAGCCAAAGTCTTAAACAATCATTTGTAAACCCCGTGGGCTTATATATTCCATTTATGTCATTACAGATGAAAATATAGATAGTAGTACAGGTCGCAGCCATTTTGATATCAGCAATATATATATATATTGGTATCGGGCATATTAGCAGGGTTTTTTACATATCAAAACTTATCAGGATGATATCAGTTAATATATCAACCAAATATATGCCAATATTAGACATATCAACCAATATTTTAAATATCGAGCATTTGTCAATATTTTTGAATATTAGCTACATTGGTGACATATCTCAATTTTGTAGCGGTATTAAAAAATATCAGCATCAGTTGGCCTAATACTAATTTTAAGTCCATGGATATGACATACATATCACTTCCGCTCGGGGAACATGTCATTGCCCAACAACTAGCACTAATTTCTAGAATCCTATATATATATATATCAATTCATTACTTTAAAAACATGTAACATCATCAAAAAGCTAGGCAACATAGACAGTAAACGCAATCAAATCTACATCAGCATTACTCCATTACATCATTATCACCCAAATAACTAATTAGCATGGATGTTGATATCAGTTTCAATACTGATTGGGGTCATATCTACATTAGACATCGTGGAAGCAAAAAAATTCTTATAACCACAACAAAAGTGAGTCGCAATCTAAAATTTGACCATTTTTAATTATTTATTTACCTAATTAAAGAATTCTAGTTAATTTTATCAAAATTAATCTTGATATCTTTCTAATTCATTAAAGTAATACCCCGATATTTTTTATCTATAAATATTGTATACTTCTAGAAAATATGTAAATTAAGATATTTTAAAAAATTTAGACATATTTAAAACGTGTAAAATGTCGATTTAAATTTCCAAAAGCGAAGCAAAACAAAGCGGGCAAAACAAAGACAATTTGGCTGGTACATGTTAGCTGATATTTCATGATACCTATATTGTGACGTATCGAAACATTTTACCGGTATTAAGAAATATCGATTGCGGGAGTTCTTATACCGATACATATTAATCAATATTTGATATTTTATTCCATACAACTAAGTGCTTGCACAATTTGGTGAACTAGCAACTAGATCCCATGAAAAAATTAACTAGAAACTACCAAATAGAACATAGTGACAATGTAGTATCTTCATTTGCAAGGAATTTACTTATTTATGAAAGTAGACCATTTGCCATATACTTCATCCATCAATAAAAGAGAAAGAAAAACATGGTTCCTTTGCTTTAAAAAGACAACCAACCTGTGATCATTTTTACACTGACTCCAAGATTAAGAGCTCTCCTTATAGTCTCTGCACTGTCATGCCTTGGCGGGTCAAAAAGAGGCATGAGACCAATAAATTGCCATGGCCCGCCGGGGCTTTCCATTCTCTTCTCGGTAACCTCCTGCATAAGTGTCAAATACATAAATAAAAATATTAGTATTATTATTATACATATTAGACAATATGTATCAATAATGAATATATTGAATGAAAAAAAGGTCTAAAAGCTATCAGATGTCAAGTCTATATCGGCCGATATATAGTAAATATGGCAACATATTGTAATACTATCACAATATCGAGAAATATCGATATCAAATGGTACAATACTAACACATATCAACCTACATTTACATATTGACTCAAATATCTTTAAAAAAATTAAAAGAAATAATTTAGTAAAACAACATATTTCTTTCATGATCATATCGATACATATTGAAATTGGATATATTAGAAGAAAAAAAAATTCACAGAATTGTAAACTGAGCAAACCATATCTGCTAAATATCAGATATATTAACCAATATTCAAAATATCAACTAATATATCGAGATATTATAATGGTATCGGGAAACATTAATATGTATCGGTTGATATTTACATCTATTGAATCAAATACATTTGAAAATAATTAAAAGAAATAATCTAGTAAGGCAACATACTTCTTTCTTGATCAATGTGACTGGCACCACAACTATGGAAAGGAGGTTACCTGGTACGCTACAGCAAGTGAGCGCAATCCTCGCTCAGCAAACTTATCAATGACAGCATGAACTCTTCTCTCTATGTCTGACTTATTGTGTGCCATATTTAGAATCTGAGAAACATCTTAGAATACATAAGCACCATGGATGAAAATACTTATATCAAAAACTGTTTGATAACAATCATATTAGACAATATGTATCAATATCGAGCATATTAAATGTAAATTTTTTTCAAACTAGAACCTAGGTCAACTATCAGTAAAAATATATGAAAATATTGGACATATTAACTAATATTTTAAATACAACCGATATATTGTTAATACATCAAAAAATATCTTTGTAAGCGTTTTAAGTAATATGTATTGGTATCAGACTTTTTTTTACAAATCGGAACCTGTAAAAAAATATTGCCAATATATCTAAAAATTTCTAGTGTATCAGTCAATATTTTAAATATCATTTAATATATTGCTAAGATGGCGACATCCCGTGATTTTATTGTGTTATTGAGTCCTGTGATACCGATATCAGCTGCCATTTTACATAGCAGCTAATATTTCATTCTATGATAAGTACATCATCATCAAGCATAAATGACCAAAATGGAACATATGCCTAAATGGCAGCTAATAGCATGTCAATATAGAGAAATACCTGTTCAGGTGCTCCTTTGCTGACCCGATGCATCTGACCTTGACCATCAATGTAAGTCAATGCTGTTCGTTTATCGGTCGGATTAAAGGGTAGGAAGTGTACCTCTTGAATGCCAGCTCGAGCCTGTACATTTTCAACAGATAAAATCATATAAAAAATGAATGTCAAAGAAGCATTGGTAAATAGACAAAAATGTAGAAATAACATTGGATAAAAATAATAACCTCTTTTGGATCAGCCATCATTCCAACTATGGCGGTATCTATGGCGTCTTGGTTTTCAATTCGAGAGGCTCGAGCTGCCATGAGAACAACAGTATCTGCATCTGCACCTTTTGCGAAAACCTGTTAAGAATTCGACCACCGGTAAGCAACACAAAGACAAAGCACATATTGCAATGTGTTGGCACCTTGATTGAAAATATCGGCTAGTATACACCAATATTGGAAAACCCACATACCGATATTTTTCAATACAGGAAGAACAATTCCAATATGTCACCATATATCAGTGATATATTCGATACATTAGCTGATACGATAGATATATATATCAGCCATTTTTTTGCTTCGTGTCACTTTTGTCCGTGCAAATCCACCCATTTTAATCTTTCATAGAGGAACAAAGCACACTTCGATTAAAATTCTCGAGATACTTTCACTAACTTAGAAGAATATGAAGATTGATTTTGATAAAATTGCTTATATATTTTCAATAGGTGAATAGATAATTAAAAATGGTCAAACTGTAGTCTACGAATCACTTTTGTTGTGGTCATGAGCAAAAAAAATTGTGTCCATGACACCGATACCAATTTGGCCAGAACTAATACCCATATTGATATTTTCGTCCATCTTTGGAACAATTCCAAAACTGTAAGATGGCAACATCTCTCAACAAACTTACCTCAATCAGATTCTTATCAACTGTGAGATTGTTTAATGTCAAAGTTCCCGTTTTGTCACTGCAAAGTACGTCCATCCCAGCCATCTCTTCTATGGCGGTCATTCTCTTAGTGATTGCTCCCTGCAGTCAGTTTAATCGCCAAGCAGTTAGCAATACATCCAATGGACCTAAAAAGACAGCCAACAGGAGCATTCAGGAGCAGAAGCCAACCTGCTGGGCTAGCCGATGGGAACCGATGGCCATTGTCACCGATAGAACTGTAGGCATGGCAATGGGGATTCCTCCAATGAGAAGGACAAGCAGATTGTCGATCCCGGGGCGGTAGGCTCTGTGTTGAATAGGATACATGACAATGATCTCTACTATCATCCCGACAGCGATTGAACATATGCAGAAATTCCCAATTGCAGTCAAGACCTACAAAAACACATGGACAGCATAAATCAGGAGAACAGTGGCAGGAAACAAGAATGATGAGGACCCCAATTGTTGGAAAAATAATTGGACAGCTGCAAGGTGCCCAAACAGTCAATCTGCATAGACCAGGAGCCGAACTGCCAATGCATAGACCTCGTGAGAGCATAAGCTAGACTTAGGACTGAACCATCAAGGCTAGCCCATCCATGCAGTACCAAAGGACGAAAACCGAGTTCACAGGGCCGGGCATTACCCCAAGGCCGGACTTCGGAGGACCAAGCCAGCAAGGTCGACTCATACATGCAGTGTCGAAGCATGAACGGAAGCTTGGGCAAAAAGAGATGCATTATTGTTATTTAATCTTTAGTTATCATTCGGGTTAGCCATAAAAGGCAAGGCAAGGCAAGGCAAGAGGAATCTATAGGACATTTTGTTAACTGTTTTTGAAAGTTAACGGTTTTGAGAGCTTTGGAGCCTTCTGGATATTTCTTCAACTCATATAAATTTCGATCTAGAAGTTATTTATGCTGGCATAGCATCAATCTTAGGATTCTGTTTCAATTATCTCTTCGGCTCTTCCTAGGATTTGCTCTACGACTGATTGGGTTGTCAGTGCATGAGTCTTTGTCCGAGATTCAATTGTGTATTCTATTCATATTAACACTATCATGGACTTTTGGATTCACTTATTCATTCAACTTATCATTTGAGTATTATTGTCAAATTTAGAGTTATTTGTGTAATCCTAACTTTGGGTAAGCTTTCTGTTGTTGAGTTTATCGCGAAGCAAGGGTGTCAACAGTTGATTTCGGGATTGGTATTGGAATCTAGGAATAGGGTCCCCATCACTATGAAATATACTGACATTGGATGAAAATATTAATATCGGTATTGGTCACAGCCACATCAGTATCATATAAATCAAACAATATACATCAATATCAATTATGTCAAAAGAAAAAAAAATCGTAAGCTGATAGAGCAATATGGTCAATAATTGCCGGTATGACAACTATTGTGATACTGTCACATTTTTAAAAAATATCAGTATCGGAAGGCTCGATATCCATATATATTAACTGATATTTTCATCTATGGTACTGTTAAAAAATAATATCTGCATGTCCTTGCCTTCTGGAAGTGCCCAACTTGGTTGGTGCTATCAACAAGGTGAGCAGCCTTTCCGAAGAAGGTGTGCACACCGGTTGCAATTACAATGGCTTCAATTTCTCCTTGTTTGCAAGTAGAACCAGAATAAACACCATCTCCAGAGCCTTTTGTGACAGGAAGAGATTCTCCTGTTAATGCAGACTGCAAAACCGACGAAACTAAACAATTTTGGCAGACTAAAAAAAGATACAGACGACAGTTTATCTGAATGCATATGCCAATTTTATATGGCATAATTGGCCTACTTGATCAATCTTCAAAGGATCCCCTTCAAGAAGACGAGCATCAGCCGGAATTATATCTCCAAGTTTCACACTAATGACATCACCAGGAACCAAAACTGCAGCATCTTCCTCATACCATTTCCCATCTCGAAGAACCTTCACACAAATGCCTTGGATTAGACACACAATACAGAGATAGAAGCATAGAAGTTTCCTGTCTCCACTCTCTCTGTGCAAAGAGCTAAAACAACAACAATAACAAGAAGTAGTAATCCCCACAAGATAGGATCGGTTATATTAATTCATTTTTATCATTTTACTTTATTTAAGTAATATTTTCAGAAAGTATTAAGTAATTCTAAATTATTTTTATTGTGTACCTTTTTTTTTTTCTTCAAACTAAAACTAACTCATTTTTTCTCATATTTATTTCATTTGAAATGGCAAAAATTAGCTGACTAATGTTAGAGTCAACCATCTATCATTGAAAAAAATATCGGTACTGATTGCGGCCATATTGGTATCAGACAATTCGTATTAGTATCACATGTATTGAAAAGAAAAAAAAAATTCAAAGTTAAAAGGAACATATCAACTGATATAGCAGCCAAATGCCGGTTGATATATTGTGATATTGTTAAGATATCAAAAAATATCAGTATTAGGGATTTTAATACTAACATATATAGGCTAATATTTGAATCAATGCCAGATATGCATCCCTAAACAAGACTACAGATGACACCAACTGATAGATACCTTAGCTTTTGGGGCGAGACGAGCCATGAGAGCAGCAGCAGCATTACCAGCATTGTTTTCTTCAATAAAACTAATAGTTGAGTTAATCAAAAGCAGAGTAATGATACCCACAAAGTCTTGCCAATCAGGAGGTTTACCCTAAAAAAAAAAAATATATATATATATTGGAATGTCAATATTTCATAATTCTCATACAAGAAGAAATAATCAAGGGAAATATCACAAAATCTGAGAGTTCATTCTCACCCCTCCATTGGCAAGGGCAATTGCCATAATAGCAGCTGCTTCCATAACCCATGAGAGAGGGTTCCACATAAATCCAAGAAACTTCAAGAATTTACTCTCCTGAAAGATACCCAAAAACAGAAAATTGTTAAGGGAAAAAAATAGCATTATACTGAAATGCAAATTTTAAGAACATAAACGGCTGAAATTCCAACTAACAGAAAAAAAATAAAATATAAAAATAAAGGAGAAATAAGAGAACGCACCTTCTTCTCTTCAAGCTTATTGGGACCAAAAATAGCTAATCTCTCTAGAGCAGCCTCAGTAGTGAGACCCTCTTTGCTGCATCTTAGATTCTCAAAAACTTCTTCAATGGGTATATTTTCCTGCGTTCATAAAGTTCAAAAGTCCGAAAACCCAAGTCAACAATTAATCTAAACCCATAAGTCTTAAGAAAATCAACATTTATTCATATTTTTCAAAGATGCTTCACCAAATCAACAGCCTCCTTCAACACAGCCTCCAGAACTTCAGACTTGTCCGCCATCTCTGTATCTTTCCTTCCCTCTCTGAAGGCCCAATTACAGGTGAAATCCCATTAAGAAAGCAGCAACGGTAAGACATAAATCCATTAGAAATTGGAAAAATCAGAGAAAAAAAAGATTACCCAGTAATTAAAAACTGTTTTGAAGATTAGTAATGCGTAGAAAGATAAATGAGGAACACCCACCAATCCCAAAATCCCCAGGAAGTGAAACCGCCTGAGTTGCAGAAGCAGTTACCCCTCTATCTCCCCCAAAATGATTAACATATAAATAATGAGAATCGTAATCAAAATGAAATTCACTTACCTTCCTGGCAATTATTTTGCAGAATTATTATATTTATAAATCTACTAAAAAGAGGACTGACTAGTGTGACGAACCACGAAGAGCCATGTGCCTGCCTCCCACTCAATCCAGAAGCCAAATTGATCGATTCTTTATTCTCTTCCCGAAGATGTCTTTTTCATTTTTCCACTGACCTTTATTTCAATTTGTAATCTGAAAAGGAAAGAACAAAAGGGAATATTATTAACTGGCTTTTTTGCGGGGGAAAGAATTCGCCCACCTGACTAACAATTTTTTTACAAAACACGAGCACGTAAGAGTATTTCTTTAATAATATCATGATTTTCAACTTTTCGTAAACATGAATAAATTATTTTACAATCGAATAAATTTTAAAATAAAAAAAAAGAAATGCAAGTAAGCTATATGTCACGAAAAACATCGATAAATACTTGTA
>JAODPA010001688.1:0-14174 GCA_025585075.1 Nepenthes mirabilis | reverse complement strand
AGGGGTTACGGACGGCACAAGGCAGGCGGCGAGTAGCATAGGAACGCACCGCCAGAGGCCCACCGGAGCACCACCTCCGGCACCCATGTTGCCGGCCGATTTGGACAGTAGGAGGACGCACCCACACAGTGAATGGGAGCGTCCGGCCGGTGAGGTGAGGAAATCGGCACCGAAAACGCCATGAACGGCGGGGAGGTAGCCGACGAACACGGACGACTCACAGATCTAGGGTCTACGTTCAAGATCCATGCATGAAACCGGGGATCTTGAGTAAGGAGGCGAGTAATGGGAGGCCGGCGAAGTCAGCCAACGAAAAAAAACAGAAAAAATGGGGACCGACACCCATGAACGGTGGCAGCTTCAGGAAACCGGAAACGAAGAGGAACGAGGAAGGATTTACCTTGATGACACCCGAAATTGGTGAAGAAATCTGTAGATTTGGCCAATAATGGTGGAGAGTGGAAAGGAGAGAGACGGCCGACGCAGGATGCAATGAAGAATTTCGAGGGTTTGGTGCTGTGCCCGCTGCGTGCTGGAAGATAAAGGCAGGCAGCAGGCGCTCGACCCAACAGCGGGCGCTCGCTGAGATACACGTCAGCCTTTTTTAAAAAAAATTATAATGTGGAGGATTCATTCGTCGGGGGGTGAGTACACACCGAGGGCAGTTTTTAAAAACTCAAACCGCACACTGTCTAATGGTTTGGTGAGGATATCGGCCAACTAATGCTCGGTTGGAGTGTGTGTAAGTGATATGACGCAAGTTTCCACTAGCTCACGAATGAAATGATGCCGAATATCGATATGTTTGGTGCGGGAATGTTGCACAGGATTTTTGGAAATATTTATTGTACTAGTATTGTCACAATAAATCTGCATAGTATCCTGGACAATACCATAGTCAAGAAGCATTTGTTTCATCCATAGGAATTGGGTGCAACAGCTGCCCGCGACGATGTATTCGGCTTTGCCCGTAGACAGTGAAATAGAATTTTGTTTCTTACTCGGCCAAGCTACCAGATTGGAGCCGACATAAAAACACCACCGGAGGTGCTCTTTCGATCCTCAATATTTTCGGCCCAATCGGCATCGGAGTATCCGGCCAAAGTAAAATTTGAGTCGTTCGAGAAAAGAATTCCAAAAGCAGACGTCCCGTTGATATATCGAATAATGCGCTTGACAGCACTTAAATGGGATTCTTTTGGATTGGATTGATAGCGGGCGCAGACATCAACACTAAATGCAACGTCGGGTTTGCTAGCTGTCAAATATAAAAGACTGCCGATCATACTTCTGTAAAGAGAGGGATCGACACTATTGCCTGCGGGATCACGATCCAACTTTGAGGAGGTGCTCATGGGGGACCGAGTATGTTTAGAGTTATCAAGAGTGAATCGTTTGACAAGGTCCTTGGCATATTTTGCTTGGAAAATAAAGGTACCGTTTGGGAGTTGGCGAATTTGCAAGCCAAGGAAGTAGGTAAGTTCTCCAATCATACCCATTTCGAATTCTGAGGCCATACATTTTGCAAATGAGTGAGCACAGGAGTCTACAGTAGTGCCAAAAACTATGTCATCAACGTAAACTTGGGCTACCAACATACATTTGTCAGTCATTTGTACAAATAGAGTTTTATCTACACTTCCTCGAACAAAACCATGATCATTAAGGTACGATGTAAGATGTTCGTACTAAGCTTGGGGAGTTTGTTTAAGGCCGTAGAGAGCCTTCTTGAGTTTGTACACATGGTCAAAAAATGTAGGGTTCACAAAACTTTTCAATTGTTCAACATAGACCTCTTCTTGTATGAACCCATTTAGAAATGTACTTTTGACATCCATTTGGTATAATTTAAATCCCATGATACTTGCAACAGATAGAAGGATACGAATAGACTCCAGACGGGCCACAGGGGCAAAAGTCTCGTCATAGTCGATGCCTTCTACCTGAGTATAGCCTTGAGCAACAAGGCGAGCTTTATTACTGGTGATGTTTCCATTTTTATCGGTTTTATTTTTGAATATCCACTTGGTCCCGATGATATTTGTATGAGTAGGACGGGGAACCAAGGTCCAAACATCATTTCTCATAAATTGATTGAGTTCCTCATGCATGACATTTGTCCAGTACTATCGAGTAAGGTCTCTTCTACCTTTTTGGATTCGATGTGAGAGACATAATAGGTATAGGTGAGCAGATTCAGAATACGGCGACGCAGCCTCATACCTTCATTGACATCGCATATCATTAAGTCTTTTGGATGATTGAGCTTAACTCTGGAAGAAGGTTCCTTTGTAGGAATGATGGTAGGAGTTACTTGCTTAATGTCAGGGAGGGATAAGTTGGGTAAGGGGTCATCATGATCATCTTCTTTATTTGAACAATCACTGCTTTTAGGATGGTCATGAGGAGTGTCATTCACAACAATATTTATGGATTCCATAACCGTTTGAGTGCGTAAATTAAAAACTCGATAGGCACGACTGGTTAGGGAATATCCCAAGAATATTCCGTCATCACTTTTTGAGTCGAACTTTTCTAAGTTTTTCCTATCACGTAGAATAAAACATTGACTGCCGAAGATATGGAAATACTTAACATTTGGTTTCTTTCCTTTCCAAAGTTCATAAGGGGTTGTTTCTGTCCCAGGTCTTAGGTAGACCCGGTTGATTATGTGACAAGCCATATTCACGGCTTCACTCCAAAAATGTATGGCAATATTTTGACATTGCATCATTGTTCTGACCATTTCTTGAATAATCCGATTTTTACATTTTATAATCCCGTTTTGTTGAGGGGTGATGGGTGAAGAAAATTCATGGTGAATTCTCTCATCATTACAAAATGTTTCAAATTTTAAATTTTCAAACTCCTTGCCATGATCACTTCAAATTCTAATGATAGAAGTACCTTTTTCATTGGCAAGTCTTTTACACAATATTTTTACGTGATCAAAAGTATCAGATTTTTCTCGAATAAGGTCTATCCATGAATACCTAGAAAAATCATCCATAACAACTAAAATGTACTTTTTACCACCTAAACTTTCAGTTCTAGATGGCCCCATAAGATGCATATGAATTAATTCCATAGGTCGTGATGTGTTGATATCACTATGAGATGAGTGACTTGATCGAATTTGTTTTCCTAATTGACAAGGATCACACACATGATGTTTTACATTTGACAGTTTAGGCAGCCCTTCAACACAACTCTTCTTCGAGATTTTAGATAAGCTTTTAAAATTTAGGTGGCCAAGACGTTAATGCCACAATTCAGTTGTGTCAATTTTAGTAGATTTACATTCAAGAATGTTGTTAGGCTCAATACCATAAAGATTGCCAGGAGTTCTCATTCCTTCTAAAACAATTGAGCCATTTGTGTCATAGATGGAGCATTTATCTTAAAAAAATCGAACCTCAAAGTTGTCATCACAAAATTGACTAATACTCAGGAGGTTAGATTTCAATCCTGATACATACAAAACATCACAGGGCTTCGAGAGTCCAAAAATATCAATCAAGCCTCGACCAAGGATAGGAGCTCTTGAGCCATCACCAAAGACGACCGTCCCATCAGGATGGTCTGACATTGAAGAGAATATGGCTTTATTTTCACACATGTGTCTAGAGTATCAATTATCCAAGAACCACAGAGATTGATTTTGAGCTTTTAAGGCTATGTGAGCAACATGGCATTGGATTATTTTTGAAGAATTTTTCAGCTCACTTTTCTTTACCCAAATTTTTCTTCCCGAATGCATTTTCTGATTCAACCTTTTCACTTGTTCATCCAAGTGCTGAATGTGATCAACGAGTTTATTCATTTTTAGCCCTTATCGTTGGTTGTACAGAAGATTCATAGTGTGGCACCGAAGACAAATATGACTTACTTTTCCACATGCATGGTAGGTAGGCACAAATTTAGGTCTGAAAGAATTATTCATAGATCTTTGATTGAAATTTTTGGAGGCCTTGAAAGTGTTTGATGATTTGTTCATGACATTTTGATTATGTGAGATAGGCAAACGAGTTGAGCCAAATCTTTTTTCCACACGTTGAGGCACAATCTTAATGACTTTGGGAGTGGTAGTATTTTTGAGTGGAGGTTTTGTAACGGGAACAAATACAGTTTTAGGTTGTGGACTATGTTGGGAGATTTTCTCAACATATCCCAAACCCTTTTTATTTCCAGCCACTTTCCCAATTTCCAACATATGATTAAGTTTTTGGATTCCACTTAAAAATTTTTTTAGATCGTCCTTGGTGTTCTCAAGCTCCACTTCTAGAGTTTTAATTTTAGCAATTAAAGAGCTGTTTTTTACTTCCAGATCATGACGAATAATTGTGGCACCCTTCAATTTTGTTTCAATTTCATCATTTTCTCTTTCCAGGTTGATGAGTTTAGTATTTAAACTTTTATTCATCTTCTTTACTTTCAAGTATTCCCTGAAAAGTTTATTATATGCTTCTTGAAGCCCATCAAATTACTATCAAATTCTTCATGAGAAGAGTCTGACTATTTGGGAGGTGCACTGATGGCTTCGTCACCGCTAATTATAGAGGTTTTGAATGTCATGTAATTTACTTCGTCATCTTCGGATGATTGTTCATTGTGATTTGTATCATCTTCATCATCCGTTAGAGACACATTTAATGCTTTTCCTTTTTGACGCTTGAAATTGGGGCACTCAGTCCGGATATGACCAAAACTGGAACATTCATGGCATTGAATTCCTGGGGATTTCTTAGTTTTGACATCTTTAGTTTTCTTTTTATCCCTTTTGAATGGAGTATGAGACAGTTCAATTCCTTTGGAAGGTCGTTTGCTATTCTTGTTTTTAAAAAATTTCTTAAAATTTTTAACGAATAGAGCAAAATCCTCATTACTACGTGATTCATCTTCTTAGTGACGATCTTTCTCTTCCTTTACTGTTTTCAGGGCAATTGATTTATTTTTTTTAGATTGGGGAAGAGTGAGCTCACACGTTTGTAGAGACCCTACCAGTTCTTCTATTATCAGTTTATCTAAATCTTTGCTTTCTTCAATGGTAGTAACTTTAGGTTTAAAACGTTCAGGCAAAGATCTAAGAACTTTTCGGACAATTCTATTTTAAGGGATACGTTCACCTAAATTGAAAGTAGAATTCACAATGTCATTCAATTTTGCATAGAATTCATCAAAAGACTCATCATCCTTCATACGTATTTATTCAAACTTAGTGGTGAGCATTTACAATTTTGAGTTTTTAACTAGTTTCGTGCCTTCGTGAGTAATTTCAAGAATGTCCCAGGCTTCTTTAGATTTTTCACACATAGAAATGCGTTTAAATTCTTTTGGAGAAACAGTCATAAATATAGCATGTAACCCCTTACTATTCCAATTGCATGCATCAAGTTCCTCTTTAGTCCACAATGATACAGCTTTTGGTTCGTTATCGATGGAACTTGTGGGTGACGTCCACCCAATTTGGGTACTAACGCAAACTCGTTCATCTATTGATTTTAAAAATGCCCTCATCCGTACTTTTCAGTATGCATAATTGCTCCCATCAAAATAGGGAGGAACGGACAGTGATTGACTAGAATGCATCTAGATCGGGGTCGTGGATCGGGGAGAGTCTCTGATACAAATTGAAAAAGCACGTTTTGTGCTAATGTGAACAATCAAGTTTCGACCCCGTTAAAAGTATAGCGGAAGCAGTAGAAATAAATATCTAATACACGTAAAAGATATTTAGTACTAGATGCATACGAGACTAACTATCATGCGCAGTAAATAAAATACGTAAGCAATAATATAAAGATGTGATTTTTGGTGACGAAGTGAAAACTTGATACGCACGGTATCGAAAAAAATACTCTGAGCTTCAACGGCCAGGGAAGCAATGCACTATGAAAATCAACTTACAGACCGGATGGTAACGACGTACTAACCTGACCGACTTACTCCCGTCACGTGAGCCCTACCAAGGAACTCCTTAGATTTGCCCGCGGCAACGGAACTAGACACCTTCCGGCCTTCACGTCAATCTTTCCTCAAACCACTTGAATTTGTTAATCACGAACGAGTCTCCTTCTTCACGGACCAACGTCTCCAAACGAAGGTAGAAGGCAATGAGTCAATGGTTAAAGAAAGTCGGTGAGAAAACTTGTTTGAGCATGAAGAGTAATTTTGTAGTGTTTAGTTTTCTCAAGAAATACAATAGTATTGAAGCAAAAGAGACCTTTCTTCTCAAGGAGGCACGAAAATAATCTCTCCAGAATTGTTAGGGTTTCAAAAATCTAAATTCAGTATTTATAGAGGGTGCAAAAATCGTTCAAAAATTTTTACCCGTTGCCCGTTCAAAAATCATTCAAAAATGATTTTGGAAGGATCCACTGCCACACGTTGCTCAGAGATAATGTGGCCCGGATAAGAGAGAGAAGTGCACCCAAATTTGCACTTGGACTATTTGGCGAAGAATGAATTGGCCCGTAAGATTTGTAACACTTGGGTGAGATACTGGAAATGTTCTTCCCATGAGGAACTGTACACCAAAATATCATCCAAGAAGACTAATACAAAACGCCCTAGGACTGGACAAAAAATCTCATTCACCTCGGCTTGGAAGGAGGAAGGCGTATTGGACAACCCGAAGGGCATGGTGAGGAATTCATAGTGGCGTTCATGTGTTCGAAAATTAGTCTTGCGGACGTCATCAGAATGGATGCACATTTGGTGGTATCCAACTCTTAAATCAAGCTTGAAAAACACCTGGGCACCAAATAATTCATCTAACAGTTTATCCACCGTGGGAATTAGGAATTGATCCTTAACTGTAATGGCATTTAGAGCTTAGTAATCTACACAAAATTGCCAGCTTTCGTCATGTTTCTTAACAAGTAAAACTGGTGAGAAGGGGCTAGTACTGGGCCGAATCATGCCTTCTTGGAGCAATTCGTGGATCATGTAAACCATTTCTGCTTTCTAGAAGTGTGGGTATCGGTAGAGCTTCACATTGACTGATTCTGTGTTAGGCTTTAAGAGAATACAGTGATCTGTAGCACAGGAAGGGGGTAGGCCGTGGGAAAGGGAGAATACATTTGCAAAGGTGGAGAGAAGTAGTAGAGAGTGGTCAGTATGGTGGGAAGAACATTTGAGGGTAAATGAGGCAGGGCGGGTGGGGAAGGAGTATTGTGATCCAGAGGAAAATCGAGCATTGGTGTGACTATTAATTGGAAGTAGGTGGTAGCTAAGTTGGTTAGGGCACTTCGCCGTAGCTGGCCCACTGTCATAGCAACGATGGAGGCGGCTTGCAGCCCACGCAGGGAGATTCTAGTGCCAACATAGTCAAAACTCATCCATAAGACTTTCTAATCGAATAACACTAGACCGATTGTGGAGAGTCATTGCACCCCAAATACAACATTTGTCCCGTAGATAGGCAGTAAATAGAGGTCCATGTGAAACTTTTACTGATCCAAAGCAACTAGAGTGTTAGAGCATATTCCTTCATAGTACAAGGAATCGCTATTCCCCACCGTTACATTGAGATGCTAGGACAGCTAAATTGTCAGCCCCATGCTTTTAGCGAGTTTGGATTGTAGGAAGTTGTGGGTGGAGCCACTATCTATCAGTATGATGACTAGGCGTCCCGAGACATGGCCTTGCAATTGCAATGTATAAGAAACAAAAAGCCCTTCTAGAGCATAAAGTGAAATGGTGGGAGTGATGGTCGTGGATGGAGGCAGGGCCTCTGTCTCATGAGTGACAACTGTTTGAGAGGTAGGGTTTAGAGAGGTTTCCTCCATTGTCTGTGTATCATTCAATGGACTGTCCTCTTCATTCGCAAGCATACTTAGGAATTGAGAGAGTCAATAACGATGGCCGGGAGTGAAATGTTCATCGCAATTGAAACAGAATCCACGTTCACGGTGAGACGCCATTTCAGCTGGAGTAAGTTTTTTGATGGGTAATTTTGAGGGAAAGCTGGACGGAGGAGTAAGTTTCAGTGGAACAGCCAGGGTTTGTACTATATGTTTGGAAGAGTTGGATGGTGGAGATTGGTGCGGCTTGTATCAATTTTCTCCTCCACCAATTTAGCCATGCCTATGGCCCCAGGTAGGGCATGAGGCTTGAGTAACAAGAGTTCACGCTAGATATCGTCCCATAGGCCAGAAATAAAGCAATTCAAGAGGTTCATAGTGGTGAGACCTGTAGTGCAAGTAGATAGGGTTTCAAATTCGGCCATATAATAGGTAACAATGGTGGTTTGACAGAGTTTGTAGAGAATGCTTTATGGTTGGTATAGGTGGATGAGCCGAATTGTAGTTTTAAGGCTTGGGAGAAGGCCTCCCATGTGGAGAGTTAGTGGGTCGAATGCATCCAGTGATACCACTGGAGTCCAATCCGGTCATGTAGAAGACGACAATGGTCAATTTTTGTTCCGGTAGGGTTCCGTGATAATGGAAAAGGCATTCAATCTGGAACAATCATCCGAGGACATTATCCCAGAGAACAATAGGATTTCCAACTTGGGTAAGTGAACTGAGCTAGAGGAGTGGAAATCAGGCACTACACGTGGTAGATGAGGTAGCGTTTGCGTTGGAGAAGGTGTGTTGGCTGACGGGAATCCTAGAAACGATTGGGGTGTGGGAAGTAACAGTGGTTGTAGAGATTGTCTAGGTTGGGCTTCGAGTCGAGCCAAGGAGTAGAAGATTTCAGCTAGGGATTTTCGGATATGCTCAATAGTATAAGTATTGAAGGCAATACCTTCTGAATGTTGTTGTAGTGTACCGGCAATCTCCTTCAGTTCTTTCGATAGAGTCACGGTCATCTCTTTCATTTCTTTCGAGATCCCAGCGATTGAGTCCTCGAGAGCTTTGTGTCGAGTCATTATTTCCTCCGACATGTCTCAATGAGAGCACTAAATGATGTAGAGGACTATCGAATAGCTCTTCTGCAGTTAGCTGAAGCACAGAAGAAGGAGAAAGGGAATGGTGAACAGGGAAGGGAAGGGGAGTTTAGGGAAATAGTGAGAAACAGAGAAAGCGTGGAACATGGAAAGGAAAATAGAGCAGAGTGAGAAATCAGAGAATATATCTTCTATATCTGTAACATGAACAGTGCAGGTTCTTATACACCCATGGCCAGACTTCTCTAACTGGCAGCACGTACAACTAATTGACTAACAGAACCAAGAGACTAATGGACTAACAGAACTGAGTAACTGATTGAAATGTCAGAACTAAGTGCACATGTGTAACTAATTGAAATAACAAAAAATGTAGAAAAGGAATAAAGGACTAACAACATTATAACAGAAATTATTAATATAATTTTTAAATTTAGGAGATAGTTGGGTTATCCGGTTGTTTTGTCGTCTCACAGCGGGTGGATACTGAGGTCCCGGAACTGCCGAGGGTGAATTGACTAATCCCGTAACTGTTGGCGGACAATCGGCGGCCTACTGACAAGTATTTCAGGAACAATCAATATTTGCTAGAATGGACGGCTAATTGATAAAACGCACTGTGAAGTAGAAGTAGAAATAGATGTGTGAGAAGAGAAAATGAACACCAAAAATTTACGTGGAAAACCCTTCTGAAATAAGAAAAAAATTACGGGATACTAAATCCACAAAGGATTACTAAGTATGAGAACAAATTACAGGAGACGAAAATAAGAACAGAATAAAAGTAAACAAGGCCCTCACACTTATTTTCACTCATAGCTTTCTTTCTTTTCACTTTCTTTCTTCTGTTTTTCTCACACACTCCTCTTCTCTACTTATGTCGTGTCTTCTCCTCTTTTTTTGCTGAGTGTGCATATGCACACATATATACACATATCCCTCACCATAACCCAACTTGGTGGTTGGTCCTCAATTTTCAAGATCTGCATGTGCGCATGCGCACGCCCTATCCTGCAGTAGGCGGCGCATACATGCTCCTGCAAATCGATCAACATTTGGAGTCCCAAGAATAACATCTACCAACTACCCAATCGGGTAGGTCAACTGTACACCTTTGGGATTTGACAGTTATTTAGACATTCAATATTCAGTCGGTCAACCCTGTTGACCGTTCTCTCATATTGGTTAGTTAATCACACCGTTAACCCGTTGAAATAGTCCGTCCTGCTTCTCCAGTAGAGTCAATTGTCTCATGACTTTTTCAGTCAACATACTGATCAACAGAGTTGACTGTCCAAAAGGTTCTGGTCAATATGGTTGACCGGGATTCCTTCTTCTTAGCACACACATGTGCTCCGTCCATATCATTTGGTCACAAGGACTTCCACACGGGAGTAATCCCAACAGTAACACTATCTCAAACATTGGAATGAACAACCCAAAGTCCTGATTAAGCAAAATGGCAGACACGAAAAATAAAAATAGTAAGGAATTTTGTACAACAAGCACAAATTGTAATGAAGCCTGGATCTTTTGCCTGGAATTGAAGCTTTAATGTTCCCCAGCAGCGCAGTGGCCTTGGCCTTTTGAGGGATGGCTTTTGGGAAATGAACTTCCGGCTGCAAACATATATATTCCCAAAACAAGAAAATAATCACCTGAAATTTCACCCACATAGTATTTTACTGTGGGGACGAGAAGAATGACTACAAAAATACAATAAAGACTAACAGGTGCTAGGAAAACTCCAATTGCCCGTGACTCCAGCTAAATAATAGCTACTTGGCTAAAGCAAGAACTTCACTTCCTTGTGTGTGACTGCTGTGAAACATGGGGTACCAGTTCCTGTCAAGGTGGAACAGAATGTCAGTACACCGGAGTTTTCATGAACAGTAGACCACATTATTACAGGATGAGAGTTACCTCCGAATAACGCCCATGATCATGGAAAAAATGCGAACTTTTCACGACGGTTTCCCAATTGGAACCAGAAGGGAACGTTTTGGCATTCTGCTTCCTTTGTTGGGCCTTGTTGCCGAGGTTTGAATAAGAAAACGAGTTCCTCGGGGACCCCGAGGTCAAGTTACGTGATAGCCAAGAGTCTGCAGGCGATTTTGGCAAAGGTGGTGGAAGAGCGCACTGATGGTCTGCTCTTACAGTCAGTTCCCTGCTCACATTTATGTTTCCATCAGTTACGACTTCCATGCATTCAGGTCTGGATATATCCGTTATGTTTGCTGTGTGTCCAACATCACTGAGGGAAGGTGGACTGTCATCCACAGCTTCGGAGATGAGAGGCTTACTGATTCCTCTTGCCTTCATGATATCCAGGCGTGTTCTACACTGGGATGACATGCTTTCAATCGTTGCCCCACTATCATTACCTGAGCCATCAATGGACCTCTTGGTTCTGGATGAAGATGAATTGGATTGTGGAACTGCCACAGAATCTCTGTGAAGTGTCTTCTCAACAGCGGGGCTACCACCGCCAGAGTCTAGCATGTTTTTCTGGCGAGATGACAATCCTTTCAATTGATTAGAAAGCTTATTATGCAATTTGGCTTCATGGCCATTAGGTTGGTTAACCCTTTTCGGTATTGCAAGGAAACCCACTCCTTTGCGAAAGACAGAATGAGGCGATTCATTTCTGGGTGGTGATGTGCCACTCTTTATGGAATTCCTGTATGGAGATAAGCTGCTTCTATTTTGCAGTTCCCCGGAGTAAAACATTGGCCTGAATTTACCATTTCGCTTGCTGTCAATATCATTCAGCTCAGAAGTTTTGCCTTCGGAATCCACTTTGTTCTTCAGTGTAGCATAACATGTAAAAGGCAATCAGTAAGGAAGAAGAACATCCAAAGGCTAGAACGAATGAGGAAAGATAAACAGAGGGAATCAGGGGCAGCCCAGTGTTGAGCTACCCACTTTTCAAGGCCAGTGGCCTGTGTTCAATCCCATCAGCTCCTCCTTGCGTCTTGCATATTTAAAGAAAAACCTGAAACTGAGAATAAATTAAGCATCCTCCTAAAATTACCTTGGTGGGTGTTTGGCTGGGAGATCCAGAAGATGCAACTTTGACCAACCTGCCAATTTTGCGGGCCGAGGACAGAGCGCTTCCAGTCCCGACTTTCATGGCTGATACTGGATTCAAGAAGTGTAAAGAATTTCGTTTGGAGCAAAACCAAGGAAGAAACCCACAAGCTTTTACAGATATATTTCTGGGAAGTTCACAGCTGTTATCTTCATCTTCACTTTCTTCTGATCTTACATCTTGGCCATTAAAGGGACCAATGTTAGATGCATTTTGAGAAGGGGGAGGGCCCTTAGTTATTGGGATCACTGGTTTAAACTCATAAGGCTGTTCAACAGCCACGACTTGCTTCCTGGAGGCGTACTGAGGTGACTCAAGAGTCATGGCCTTAGCCGCAGGTAAGAAGCGATTCATCATGAAATCCCGGGCTTGTACATCTGTGGAGAAAGTTTCATGAGGTTTTGTGCCGAGATATTCGGACCCACTCAAACCGCTGACACTGCAGTTGATGGAGAATGATTCGAGAGCATCAGAGTATGTGAGACGATCGTTCTCCGAATCATAATCAACATTCTTTTCTATCCCCTCTTTTGTTCTTTCACATCTAGCCACACTGCTCATGTTAGCAGAAGATAGCTTATTTTGGGGCCCAAAACAATTGAGTTCCCCTGATGATTTGTTTTGCGGTACTGAAACAATCAGTTCCCCTGACAATTTGTTTTTAGGTCTAAGAACCTTGAGTTCCCCCGATAGCTTGTTAAGGGATCTGAGAGATTTTTGTTCGCCTGACTTCTTTCCAGAGGTCCAAGGCACAATAGACAAAGACCTTCCCGGTGGAAGCTTAGGAGTGTTTGATGGCTGCTGTGGACTCTGCAGCTGCAATTCATTTGCACCACCCTTTGCTTTCCCGGGAACATGTTCCCAGTTGAAAGGAACAGAACCCGGCTTCACGACCTCGCCCATGTTTGAGTCTGATTTCTTACAAGCAAGTCCGTTTCTTCTTTCGGAATGAGTGTCCTTTTTTTCACTCGAAGACCGCAGTGGCGATGAGTACCGTCTTGCAGACAAAAGAGGAGCGCTGAGATTCAGTTGCTTTTTCTCCATTGTGATGGCTCCCTCTCCACTCAATCAGGGGAAGCAATCGCATGAGACCCACTTCATCCCCAACTGTCCTCCTTGCACATCTACAAAGAGAGCATTGATTGGAAATTGTTTGATCATCTTTTTCTCAGGATTATGTGGAAGACAAAGTATTACACTATTTACCTCAGAAGGAGAAACATGAACAACCACCAACT
Source organism: Nepenthes mirabilis (assembly GCA_025585075.1). Taxonomy (NCBI): domain Eukaryota; kingdom Viridiplantae; phylum Streptophyta; class Magnoliopsida; order Caryophyllales; family Nepenthaceae; genus Nepenthes; species Nepenthes mirabilis. The sequence continues at coordinate 952 of JAODPA010001688.1, read as the reverse complement.
ATATTAATGACGTCAAATTACCTGCAAAATTCCACGATAGTGAGCAGTACAGAAGAAGTTTTTGTGGGCTAATAGTTCCAAGAACCCATCGCAAAAATCTTAAAATTTGCAGTAAAGATAGTGCAGATTACCAAACTGGAATTATCAGATATCAAAAGCCCAATTCACCTGATTATCTTGAACCCCTACTCCAGAATTGCAAACCCAGCTCAAATCTGAGAGATTACATGAAAATTTATATGATTTTTTTTTGGGGGGGAGGGGGGGAATAGAAAATAAACCTCACTACCGCTGTACCCCACAACACAGTCTTATCCGAGCAGGAACATCGAGGGTGAGATTGCTTCAACATAATCATGGAAGCCAACTAACCACATGATGCAGTAAGTGCCCTCTCTAATACAATGAGTCTAGTTAGGACCACATTTCCCCTTCAACAATTAGTGTTCAGAAGACGAGCAAATATTTGCCCACAACACTTAATCATAAATAGATAAACCAATTACACTCAGATAAATAGATAAACCAGTAAGGAGAGAGATGTAAGCTGAGGGAAAGGGGTACCTCTCGGAGAGATTGCTACGTTGGAGCAAATTGTGGCCGTGACTTAAGGCGAATGTTTTGGGTATGTGTAAAAAGGAGGAAAAGCGTTGGGCGATGATTAAGTGGAGATCTGCCAGTCAAGCGGCCTTTTTTTTTTTCCCAGCATTAATTTTAAAGCTGGTCGGCGATAAATGTTTGGCCACTTCCGCTCCGTAATTTCCGGGATCCCATGGACAAAGGCCGTTGAAAGTGAAACTGTGTTTGCGTGGCCGTCTACAGGCAACGGCCTCTCTTCCATCCCTCAACAAGAGGAAAACTGTTCGTTTCATCGAGTGTTCCTCTAATTTCGAGTTAACCAATATTAGTATTGATTATTTATTTTTATAATCTCTATTAAATTCTAAAGCTT